>JAPMOR010073066.1:1176568-1322451 GCA_026543865.1 Argiope aurantia
AAATTGTAATTGCATAAATGCTTTGCAATGAAAGATACCAAGGAAGAAAGGTTTTCGGTTCTGCAATACTTTCAAATGCCATTTATTTACTTTTATATATATAATATAAAGATGTACAATCGAATCGTTTGGTTTAAATATAAATTTCTTCAGTGTTAAGGAGAAGTGATGAAAGTGTTATTCTTGATATTTTGAAACGTATCGCAATACTGAAATAAATTCGGTATCAATAAAATTTAAAAAACAACATTAAACTTCCTACTTAATCACAAAATTATGTTAACCCAACACACGAAAGAATTTTATGTGAATTTGAACAACTTTGAATTGGAATCGGAGATTTAGCAGTGGAACAGAAAATTCGAATAAATTTTTAATCTGGTTTATATATGGCATCTTCATTTTGGAAAAGTTTACCCCATTATTCTTAAAATAAACTCTTGATGCAATCCAAATATTAAGCACCTTGAATTCTATTGAATTCTAATAGGCGATGTTGGGAAAAATCTTTATCGCAACATCTCTTAATTTTTGTTCTTTGTAGATCAGTTATCTTTCTTGTTGCGAAATCACCTCATAACAGAAATATAAATTTCGATTGAATTCTCGAATTTTCCTATATAATTCTAGTAACCCATGCCGACGAATAGCAACTAGAAAACATTAATGGATATCTTGAAATTAAACACCTACGATTTAGTTCATTACTGCGGTGTATGCAATGGAGACTCGATGTTCATATTGCACTTTCCTTTACTCGAAGATTTTTTCTTCCGTACCTTTAGTTGCGATCTATTTTCACTATTTTTATTGCATATTTCTTCAAAAATGCGCCGAAGAATCTCATTTTAATAGATCATTTTTTTGTAGTATTGGAATAATATTTCTGTCTACGGAAACCGTATTACGGCAGGCCTCTTTATTTTAGCATACCTTATTACTTATACAATTTGAAATGAAGCATCTCGCGTTTTAAACTGAAAAAACTTTGTCGATTTTTTTCAGAAAATGCGTTTTAATCTTTTTTAAGACAGATTTTTAGCTGAGATAACTAATCGCATCAACGAAATCGCAGGTGTTTTTTTTTTACATGCATTGGTTCATATTGACTAGTTTTGTGTTTAGCTTCACTTTTATAATAGAGAATCATGCATGATTTTTTACTCATTTCTTTTGACTGATAAGAATAAAATTTTGGTGCTAAATTTCGTTAATACCACTGGCCGAATTCTATTTCACAACCAGAAGAAATGGATACAATCTTGTTTAATCAAAAATTATTTGTAAAATTCGCGTACTGAAATTGAACTATCTTGCATATTTTGCTTGACGATGTCTCCGAATGAGTGTATACGGATTAAATTGCAGGCAATCAATAGAGTTGATTCAATATTTCATGTGGACTAGAATTGATAAAAATATTTACCGAATTCCGTCCATCTAATTTATATTGTTTTAGATTTGTCATCACAGGGAGAAAAACGGACAGAATTAGTTAACGTATTTCAACCAAAATTTGAGTAATGTAATGCCAAGTCGTAAATATTTGTGGTATTTCTAAACAGAGTAACTTATGCACTTTGCGTTCATTCATTCATTCATTCATTCATTCATTCGAATTCGGGGATGTCTGAAAGACAAATTCAAAACTCTTTGCATTTTATTATGGTTACAATACTTAGACATGAATGCAAGGAGCCAAATTGAACCTTAAGCAGAATGAGAATGGTCTGGAGTCGGATGATTTAATATTTATGTACAACCCGACTTAGTTTGTCCGCCTCTATCCAAAGAAATGTTTACATAACTGCTCTCAGATGTGCCCAATTTAGAAAGATAAGCATGGACCTCAACATATCACTCTAGGTAGTTACCGGAAGATTACATTGTGTTGATTTGTTTTCTCGAAAACCTGTTAGAAGTGTTCCGTTATGTATTTCCGGCAAAGATACATGAGCTATTTCGTTAATACTTGAGCTGGAATAATCAGTAATTGTCAAATGTACTATTCCTAGATGAAAGATTTCTTGTGTTCCCATTCAAGCTGCCAGTGCACTGAGCATTAATCGAGAGTTGGATATTCTTGAACCGATATTTTGGAAGTTCTCTATTAGAGAAAATGTCTGACTTTGGGAAGTTTAATTTTCAATTGACTTATACAAATCGGGGCTTGAAAAGAGGATTTATGAATAACGAAGTTCGTATGAAGACATCATGTAGGCGATATTTTGGAGGTATTCAGTTTTCATACTATAAGTCTGAGTTGTGTTTAAAGATCTTGAAAGTGGAAGTATACATTAAATTTAAATGACTGCATATTCACCTCTGCTATGTCTCAGATGTACGGCGGAGGCACATGCGTGAAATAAGATAATCTCAAATATGCTAAAGTAAACTTTGCTTTGGTGATTAATCAAGATTAGATTGTGAAGAAAAATGTCAATTCTGGTGACTTTGAACATCCACTATCAGTTATCAAGGCCATGTATATTTTATAATGAAAGGTGGAAATATAACATGCAGTTTCTTAAAAAATAAATTAAGGTGATCAAAAGAAATTCATCTCTGTAAGAAGAGCTATGCAAAGTAAATAGGTAATGATTTTATTTTTTATTGTTAGCATTATATCACTGCTTTAGATTTGAATTTATATATTCATTAACCTAAATTGGTTACATTTTTTTTTCTTAGATTTCTCTAACTTAACCTATGGATATCAGTATCATGATGTGAAAAAACTGAAGCCACAAATATTTGATTCTAACAAAGATTAAAAGCAGAAAAATCGTATTTATTAGTAAGAATTTATTTGAAAGATTCAAAATAGAAATAGACTTGTTTACTTAGACTCAAATTAAGTGTTTAATTTAGAGTTAAAACCTAATTGAGTTATATATTTTTCAGGACGGTTACTATCGTTCCGTTCCGTTCAATAAAAGGACTTGATTCCTCTGGAAGCTTGGTAAGGAACATCAGTGGATATCTTTCACCTGTCTTTCCTTCAGCTACCAGTTCTTTCCAAATCTATTTTGGAGCTGATTTCTTTCCTCAATTGCTGTGGCTGAGTTGCTTTCAACACCTCACTCTTTCTGAAAATAGGATTGTTTTATATTCTAAGCTCCGACAGATGGCAGAAGAATTTCTTCAAATATTGCAAACAAAATTATTGTAAGTCTTCTTCCCTCTTGCATATTTTTTAAAGTAAAATATCACGCCAAAGTAATCGAGGATTCGGAAAATTGTTGAAATGGTGTATTCGTAAGTATTTTGTTAAGAAAACAAATACTATACAAGCATTTCATATAAAATGAAACAATCATTATTTAAATTTATATCAATTATCATAAAAAAATTAATTCTGAACAATAAGCGTTTAGGGTAGCTTTATTTCAAGCATTTAATCTGAGCGGTTTAAATAGAATGGAACTAATTTCTTAATGACTTTCTAAGAAGTTCGTCTTAATAATTTCCTTAAATAGTAAAGTTGCGAATAGCTTTTATTAATTAAATCTTTTCTAGGTGTTCCACTATGATGAGCAATAAATATGGAAAGATGGAGATGCATAGAAATCTACCAGCACAATTCTTGATCTATTTTCGATGTCCAATTTATGGACATGAAAAGCAAATCGCAGGTGAAGAACATCGAACAGCTCGAGTTTTTCACGAGAGCAGTTCACTTTAGAAAATGGTATTGTATAAACAGTTTACATACATATAATGAAGCATTCAGTATTTTTTTTAATTTTTAAGAAAATTGATATAAAGACACTATGAAGCATGACGGACTTTAGGTTCGAGACACGGTTCCCCCGAATACCGTAGTGTAAGCGGGTCTGGTGCCCATTAAATCTGTCGGAGTCAAACGTACTTCCTCTGGTATGGTGTGGAAGTTTGGAGAGGGGGAGTACCAGCTCAGGTGTCGTCCTCGTCATCTGACCTTGGTTCAAAATTACGAGTTCCATCCCAAAATAGCCTTAGTTATATTAATGTCCAGTTTTAAAACACTAAAACTGAAAACTTGAAGTCATCATTCGAAGTAATTTCTCGTTGAATTTTCAAATTAAAAGACGTTTGTTTTCTTAATTTCTTTAAATAATGAAATTACGTTTATTTAGCTGAATTTGTGAATTTCTAGTAGTATAGAGTAAGTAGTAGTAATCAATTTTCATGCCTACCAATTATATGGATAAATATCTGATATTAGTAATTGAAATACCCCCTTTTTTCTTTTTCCAGATATTGCCCTAGGATAAGTGATCATCATGAAACGACCGAATTGATCCATAGAATTTGAGTTAAAGAATTCTCCTTTCACTTTGATGTTCTCAGAATTAAGGACATTAAAAGCAAATAGAAAGTGAAGCTAATTTTCCTAATTCCAATGTTTCTAATTTGTCTATTCAGGTGGGTATAATACAGTTTCTGTAAAACTGGTTGTAAAATTGTTTTCAGTAAAGCCAATCCTGGACAGGGAAATATCTGTTCAGTATTGGGAGCTTTTATTCGGATATCTATTGCATTTTCTTTCAGAAATCTTTTTGTTCCACATTTATATATTTATGCATGCTGGAAGTTTTCATATTTTGAAAATCTTGAGCTCTGCGAAAATGTTTTAAAATATTCGCTTCTACTTCGCTATGCTTTGCTGCCTCTGAATAACTTAAGAAATGAAGGGAATAATTTCAATTAATATTTTGTCTTGAAATTATTGCTCAGAAGTCTTCGAGAAGAAATACTTGCTGTAGTAAATATATAATCTCCTGTTTTTGGAAACATTCTACTTCAGTAGTAAAAAATAAGATCTAGGATGAAAAAATTTCATCTAAATTCGTATTAGAATTGTTTTTTTTTCTCAATAAATAAATTTTGCAAATCGAACCTTGTCTGGGATATATATTTTCTTACACGAAAATGGAGAAATAAAAACAAAAGTTTTGAGAATATTCAAAATTGGAGCAATATGTACTTGCATATTCAGCTATGAATTCTTTTTATTAAAGATTCTTAGTTTTTGCTTATTGCAGATGTGAAATAAGCATAATGTAATCCATTGGAATTATCCAGATTAAATAGTTTCTGAAATTGTTTAACGAAAGTTCCATGATTTCTTTTTTCAATTCGTTCAAAGGAAAACATACATGTAAGTGTCCTTGCGAAGTGTAAAATATCTTGAGTAGCTTGGACTGCGACTCTAGTCGAATATAATTTGAATGTTTCACAATATGAGAGAATATTGTCTTCTTTACTTCCTATATAATTTGTGAATTGCATATGCTTATAGATTTATTGATAATTTTCCTTCTATATCATGTACTTTATATACTCCTTTTAAAAATTCAAAAGCACAAAATGATGTAAACAAATTCGTTTTCCATTATACTGTTAGAAAGTGATTTATAGATGATTTTAATTTAAATATATAATTATCTTAATGTCCATATTTTTAGAATCTCAAATATGAAACTGCCTTAATTTTGAATTTTCAGTGAAGATTTAATTTGGGTTAAATGTCGTAAACCTCAACTCTGAGTGTAAATGATTAATTTTATATGAACTAAGAAATACAATTGTATTGCCATTAAAAAAAATTATTTTGAACAAATTTTCCTATTTCTTGCAAATATATTCTAAATTTCTATTGGTGAGCATGGAGCAAATTTGGGTGTCTAGCATTCATTTAATACACTGTTTTGTTATCCTGTCACATCAAGATGTCTTTGTATATTTAAAAATTATCCTTAATTGGAAGTTTTAAGTTTATGTTTTTATAAATTATAGTTTCAGAAATATTTCGAACACAGTTTGCCTCACTATATTAAAAACATTTCAATTATTACATCCATGTACTAAGCTTTGTTAAATCTAAAATTTTGTCAATTTTTTCTTATTCTAAAACTTCTCGAGCTCAAAGTATTTTAATATTAAAATATTATAAATAAATATTCAGATCTAACAATTTTATTTTAAGCAGTAACTACATATGGAACTAAAACCTAATTATGTATATTTTAGGACATTTACATGGCTTTCCATTCCACATGGGAATTTGATTCATCTGGATGTTTGATAAGGAACATCAGTGAATATCCTACACCTGGCTTTCCCACAGCTACTAGTTGTTTCCATATCTACTATTTTGGATCTATGATTGCTTTTCATAATGGCTGTGCTTGAATTGCTTGCAACGTTTCATTCTTTCAGAATATAGGATGGTTATAGATTCTAATCTGACTGATTGCCGTAGAATTTCTTCAAATATTGCAAAAGAGTTTTTTACAGTAAGAACTCGCAATTTTTGCCACTTCTTTCAAAGTCAAATATCGTGCAAAAAATCGGATTTAGTAAATTGCTGTAATGTTGCGTTTGTAAGGATTTTGTAGAAGAAACGATATTGTATTTTATATAAAATGTTGTAATCAATGTTTAGATCAGTTGCCTTATTTAATTCTGAACCACGAAATGCTTTTAGAATATATTTATTTAAAGTATATAATTTGAAATTATTTTAATCTTGGAGGTTTAAATTCAATGGAATTAATTTCTTATTGAATTTCTTAGACAATCATTTTATTTTCTTTAAATAATAAAATAGTGATCAATTTTTTTCAGCCGAATTTTTGAATTTCTAATTGCATATATTGAGCAGTATTAATTTCCCTGCTCGCGGTATACCTAAATTAATAACAGATGCTCAACGAATTAAATTTTTATCCCTTTTTCTCATTTTTTTCAGGTGTTGAACTTGGGTCAATGAAGACGGAACGATCGAGAGGCATGGAAATTGACCTGGGCAACTCCTGAGCTACTTTTATGTTATAATTGTAGAGATTTAAAGCAAATCCCAGGTGAAGGACATAGAACAGTTCGAAGTTTTACTAGTGAGTGAAATTTCCAATCAGCTGGGTCTGATATCGCATCAGAGAACCGATTACAAAATTCTCTGAAACCAATTTTCGAAATGGAATCTCCAATATTGTCAGCTCTTGCTTCTTTTATTGTGTTTTCTGTCTCAGCTTTGAGAATCTTGTTGTCCTCCATTTATAGAATCGTGCATGTTGAAAGTTCTCGTATTTTATAAAGGTCTTATGTGCTGAAAAAATTTGTTAAAATCATCAGTCCTTATATTCTCTTGCTAGTTCAAAACGTGAAAAGAATAGTTTGAAAATATTATTATGCTGGATTAAGGCTATTATCGGTCGCTCACATATCATCTCAATCGCCTTGTTTTGAAACTATTGCTTAAAAGTTTTTAAATTAAGAAGTTATTTCATAAAAGAAATGCCAATTAGATTTCATTTTGATTTTGGGAACAATCTGGTTCATTATTGAAACTAAGAAAGCGCTACTACTTGAGACTTTAAAACTGAACTTCTTCCTGTTCAATTCTTCTCATATTAACTATATCTTGGGTTTATATTTTTTAAAGATCAAAATAGATTAAATAGAAGAAAATGAATTATTCAATTATGGCCATATTCTCTACATATAAACTTTAGGGACAAATTCTTTTTCATATAAAAAATTATTTAAATTTTTTTTTCTTATTGAAAATGGGAAATACGGAAGCGTAATCTCAAAAAAAAAACTAGTAAACAGAACTTACAAATCTTCATTAAACAAATTAAAAATAGTTAAGAATTTTTATTCAAACACAAACGGAGCCCACATGCGATTACATTTGAAGACGAAATATCTTCGACTAAATAAGGAATTACATATAAAGCTATGCTCGTGCACCTACAAAAACTAACAATTTGCGATTATATTTTTCTTTTTGTATACGCTTTCTGCCAGCAATATTTTGTGAAATCTGCATGCTTACAAAATTGTCCTTGTTTCATTCCAGCATTTTTATACAATTCCACTTGATTCTATTCATGAACAATGGGATATTATAAGCGATTTTTCATTCATTTCCTAATATTCTAAAAATTTGCTTCACTTATAATAATCTTGTGTTTTTGGCGGTAGTATAATATTTTAAAACTACCATAAATTCTAGAATATTCTAGCTGAATCCTTAGTTTCTCTGAATTTGTATTCTGTTATCATTCCTTTATCATTAGAGAATCCCTTGCCAGATAATATCAAATCGTTTCAACATTTATTGTGAGAAAGATTCACTTCCAGATTCCTTAATATTGAATTATAAATTAAGATTTAAAATTACAAAATATTACCTGAAATTCACCTTTTCAGCAATTTATTAACTGTGCTTTAATAAACTGCTTTTAATGAATTTAGAGACATACTGACGTGAAGATCTCTGTACGTATTTTGAAAGCCTCAAATTTGAAACCTAATATGTATTGCATTTTCAATGAAAGTACAGATTTTGTGAAAAGCTGTAAACATCCATTTCTCATTGTAGATTATTAATATTGAATGAACTAAAATACCTTTGCATGAGCTAAATTTCCTTTTCAAAATGCATCTTTATTTGTTGCAAATCCCAATTTAAGCTCTGAAAACATGTTGCTGAGCTTGGAGTACAGCTGCGTGCCATGCTTTAAATAAACATTTTTGACATTTTAAACGCTAAACATTATCAAGTGTATGAATCTTCATTGTTGTAACTGCAATTTTGTAATTTTAAGCAATTTTCACTTTTCAAGATGCTAAACTATTCAGTAATGAATATCCTAGTAGAAAGTCTAAAGGTTTTGCAATCTTAAAATTTAATTATTTTGGTAGTTTTTGAAATATTTAAAATATGGTCTGCTTCAATGTGCTAGGAACATATCATTTATTGCATCCAGGTACTAAGCTTTGTTAAACTTAAAATTCACTAAATCCTTTCTTATTCTAAAATTTTTAGAGTTCAAAATATTTTAACATTAAAATGCATAAATATTCAGGTTTAACATTTTTTAAAACTTAAATGATTAAAAATTATTTCATTCTTCTGCAAAGGATGATTGATTGTCTCGGCCGGCTAGGCAATCAAGAATCCATGACATCGGGAAGCATGATTAATCGTCATGCCTGATCAACATGGTGTTTGACATGCTTCAGGCGAAAATGGATGCCGCCTCAAATTTAATATGAAAAAAAAAATTACGAGAAAAGTGTTTTCAAATGAAACCATTTCATAACAAAAATACCGACTGGATGTGATGAATGATATCTTCTTTGTTTATGATGTAAAAATAAAATCTTAGAATTATAAATATTATACTTCTATCAAATGTTATTTTGTTCATTGTTTGAAATTCTATAATTTTTCCTAGAAAATAATAAAAATGAATCTTCATTTATTCTCGCTTAACCTATTGGCTTTCAGAGGTGGAAATTCCCTTGCCACTCAAAAATTTATGATAAAAATGTAGCGTAGAATAAGCTTTTTAAATGTATATTAAAATACAAAAATATTCAATTATTACAAAAACATGTAATGAATTTTACATATTAAGAGAAGTTTTTAAAAACTGTTTATCGAGAGAATCTTTGACTGTTTTTCCTAAAACTGAAGAATGTGTCAAATTCGCGATTTTTTTAGAAATTCTATAAAATAATGCGCAAGAAGCATTTGTTGATTTCAAAACTGTGTTATATCTTAAGATGTAAATTATTAAATTGGAAATTAATTATAGCGAAATGTTTTCTGCTTTAATATATTTCATTTTTATACCATCTATTGAAAATCGTAATTTAAAATGCTTGTATTGCTTCTAATCTTTCACAATACCCAAGATATAAATCAAAATATTCTGTAAGATTTTTGTCAAACTGTAAATTTTATTTGGAAATATTTTATTATAGTTTTGTGTAAGTTGCAAATAAAGATCTTTGAAACATTATTTCTTCTTGTATGTAAATTTTAATATTTAAGTAAATGAATGTAATTAGATGTTTTTGTAGAATTTTAGAGTTTACATAATTTTGAAGGAAAACTTTTGGGCTGTGTGTTATTGGAAAAAATGCATTCGTTAATCAAAAATGATTAATTTTATCTTTTCTCATCGGTTCAAGACCAGTTTTATTCATTTGCATGGTAAGTTTTCGGAATTATTCATTCTGAAATCATAAAATAATAGATTGACTTTTATAATCAAATTTTCATATCAATTATACAAGTAAATAATGGAGAGAAATATATAAAGTAGCGAAAAGATAGCATAATAATCGTGAAACTGAATTACATCGCTACTGCGATTCAATATCTGCATTCACTTTTACCAATTTATAATTTCGTGTTCAATTTTTTTTCTTGAACATTTTTATAAGGTCAATGTTTATTAAATTATCCTCTTTAAACGCACATTGTTTAAGCAAATTCATTTCGCATTGCTTTACTGATCACTAAGAGTTGCAGACAAAATTACCCTCCCCCCCCCCCCCCCACCGCATATTGGAAGTTTTTAAAAGACAATTGAAAAATTCTGTTTGTTGACAAATATGATAGCTTAAAACGTACAAAAATTATTGTATATCAAAAATTCTTTATGTAGATAATATAAATCTGCAACTTATAGCGAGAATTTTAACCATATCGTTATTCAATTGACATTGCAATTAAAATCAGCGCCTTCTTCGGGACAGGACTTTTGATGCTGATTATTTGATAGAAATCAAAATTGCATGAATCTCTGCTAGTGCGCCAGAGTTTTTGCTATATTTGTCAAACTTAATGGCCATTCATTACTGTTAATTCAAGATTCAGAGTTTTCATTATTTTGAACAGATTCTGTAGGCAAAATATTTCATTTAGAACTGAATCCGAGACAGTCTCTGAAAACTCAGAGAAACTCTGGTATTAGGAAATCAGCCATTCGCACATCAGATAAGGAGTGAGTATCAATTTTTTTGGTATAAGAACTATATTTAGTAGGTTTATGTACGATTCTTTCTTTTAGATTTGAAATATCGGAATGCCAAGAAGATAGCTGTTAATTGGAGGGTTTATTTAACAATAGATAACTTATTTTACTGGTACTGTATGTCACTGATGCGAAATGTTCAGATCAAGATCAGCAATTCATCCTTTAAACTAAATGTATTTTAACTCTGAATTAGGTGCAACCTTTCAGACGCGTTATTTCCATATATAATATAATGGAAATAACGAATCTCATTACGAAAACTCGAAATATTTATTCATGCAGGAAGATTTAAAAAAAAAATTCTTTAACGTGAAGACTTAAATATCAAACTTTGCAATCCTATAGAGAAGACATGCAAGTCCAAAAATACAAATTTCAATGAAAATGCGTTAACGAACACCTTTTTTGAACTACTTGGTGGTTTGATGGTAACATTTGCTTCTATATTCACCCTTTTTAATGTCTTGATATACGAATTTATATAACGTAAGGTGGGGCATTTGTTATTTTAATCCCCATAATGACGGAGTATTGATGCATTTAAACGAGATCAAGTGATATTCAAATTTATTGCTATTATCACTGAATTTTCAGATATAACAAGTTAGGCAGGTGAAGAATTTGTGTATCGGAAGTTAATCCTCCCCTTTCTTTGCTCTTCCAAACTATAGCAGTATCATATAAACATCGAATACAGAATGATTCACAAATTATTGAATGACTCACTAACTGTAAATAAGTAAAAAGATCAATGAATTTTAAAAATATCTTACATCGGTCTTAATGTTCACATTTAATTGCTATCGTCCGTTTAATATTAATAATAAATGTAAATTCCATTAATAATCGATTGCTTGCCTCTGTTTTTATAAATATTATACCAATTTTAAAAAAATTGATTTGTAGTTTCTTAAATTGATCATTCCGAAATCTTGAAGAGAAGTTAAAATTTTAATGTATAAAGAAGTTTTTATCATCTGCGGAGCGCATCTTGAATTCATTTTCCTTGAAATATTTTTTTAAATATTACTCAAGTTTTTGCAATTGCTGCCACTAACGATGTTATTTGAAATATTTTTCTCCTTTGGTTTCCAGTCTTATATAGATTTGTTCCACACTAAAATTTGTATGAAAATAAACACCTACTATCCTGGACCCATTTGTCTTGAGTCAATTAAGGTGAAGAAATGGCAAATTCTACATCCCCCAAGTAACACTGGCGTGATGGGGAAACTTGGAGACGGAATAACAGATAAAGGGATCTGATAGAGGTTCTGAATTACGGTCCGTACCAAAGTAGCCCTAGTACTGATTTCAAACGGCACGTTAATATAATTTAAACTTAAAAACCTGAACCCCCAAATACGATTGTTAATAAATGGTTAAATAAAAAAAGTGCTGTGTAAAGATAGTTGCTATTGTTAACGGCAAATAAAAATACGAAATTAAAGGAATTGTTCTTCAGATCATTTCACAGTTTCAAGTGTTTGATACTACATTATCAAAGAAATTTTATAGAAGAGTGTTTTTAAAGATGCTGGGAAAGAAAAGTATTTAGATTTTAGTTGGATATTTAAATTGCAAGTTTTATGTATTTTGTTAACCACTTAACTGTTTTTCCCGAGTGCCATACATGCATCGATTTACCGAATTTTGATAGTTGTAAGCAAAAATAAACCCTTCGTAACGATTATAATTCAATATTAAAATTACTTAGAATGCATAGATAAATCAAGTATTCAATGGATTTCCATTTGAATCAAAATACGAAAATATTTCCAAAATAGAAGGTATCTTATTGGATAGTAAAGAAAATAAAGCAGTTAAGTGGTTAACGGCATATAGATTTGAAGTCTTCCTTTAAGTCTTTAACGTTATTCATTTTACATAAATCCTTTAAATAAAGTATCATAACAAAATTTCACCTTGTCCAACTTGCGTTTCATTGTACTTAAATACCATACTGAATTTCTTTAAAAATTGGACTTTAAAATTGTTGGAAAAAATATGAAACCATAGAAGCTCATATATGTTTGATTTTTTTGACTGAATTAATTCGGTGATTTTTTGAGAAAAAATGCAATTTCTTTATAAATTGAAAAGCACATCTGTCAGCGAGTGTATGAATATAAACTTCCTCTAAAATTTCAATTAATTTATGTAACTAAGTTCAATAAATTCCTTTCAATTTTTCTTTGATGCAGAGGTTTGATAAGTATTATTTCCTTCCTTGAGTAGCTTAAATTGAGGCGTTTTTTGTGCAATATTAATTGGCTAGCTCATGTATGATTTTCCCGGTATTTGATTTGTTTTTTCATCTTGTTGGCATTATTTTAACTAATCCTGTTTATCACACATTCCTAAACGAGATGTCCATTTTGATGAGAAAAAGAAAAATCTTTTCTATGCAGTTGCAAGTGAACTCTTAACAGCTGACGTCATAATTCTATGCACAATTTTCCTCCTCAGACAGAATGTGCAAAGATTAATGAACAAGGTCTTATAAAAGAAATGAAATTTTTAAATGCTTTTGCCTTAACTAGAAAATCATTAAATGTGTTTGTTATAAAACACCGTTTTTTTCAAATGATCATTATGTGCATTAAAATTATATGATAATAATCATAAATGTTTATAGATATTTTGGATTTAAACCCTTAAATTTAACTGTAGGAAAATGTATGCCTGCAAATAACTTTAAAGACAAAATTTTTAAATTATTATAGTACTGAACACATTTTCCCAAGCATCAAAGAAGTGAGAGTTCCTACTGAAACACAATAGTTGCAAATGACGCCTCGGGTCTGTATTATTTCCATCACAGGCACTAGCTACACTGCACTTATTCTGAACCTCGGAAATCCAGTCTAGAAATTGAATCGAATACTTTGGCAAATTAATTTTTTCTGAACCAAGAAATATTCTTTGTTTAAACAGTTTTACCTTGAGGTCCTAAATTGTTTTGCCTTTTGGGTAAAGCATGCACATCGCAAACCATGCCTTAGAGCCATTAAATCAATAGAAATTATGATAAAAAAAATAAAAAGATTAAGAAACCAGAATAATGTCTGAATAATATGAGATCTGCTCGAAATATATTGATAAGAGGAAGTTACAGGAACAGAACATTTTTTTCTCCGGAGGCAGCGAGTTAAAAATGTTTTGACTAAATGGCATTGCAACGTCATTTAAGGTTTTTAGGATTGTGTTATTTTGTGTCAATAAGTTCTTTAAGATATGTTTATTTACCAATTTAAACTCCGTGTATCATTCTTGCGACTACATTTTTTTCAGTATAAGTTCCTTTAATTAATGAAACATACATATGGTTATCAAAATAATGGAAACACCTTAGATTTATAAAGAATTCCTCATTAGTATGGTGTAGGACCACCTTCGACATGTAATACAGCTTGAATTCGCCTTGGAATCGATTTATACAAGCGTTGAATAGTTTTTAAAGGAATATTGTACCATGCTTCCTGCAGATATTCTGAAAGTTCTGGGAGAGATGCTGGTGGAGGATATCGATTCCATATTGAACGCTCTAAAATAGACCATAACAGTTCAATTATATTGAGGTCGTGTGACTGTGCGGCCAACGCAGATTTTCAACATCATCCTCGTGTTCATCAAACCATGATTGGATAAGTCTCGCTGCATGGATAGGTGCATTATCATCCTGGAAAATTCCATCTTTTTCAGGAAACAAAGTTTGCATCTTAGGATGGAATTTGGTTAGCTAAAATTTCTCTATACTTCTCCCCAGTGATCCTTCCTTTCAGGGTTACGATTGATCCAGCAGAAAAACCAGACATGGCTGACCATATGGGCAGCCATGACAGATTTACCTCCATGTTTGACATTTGGAAGGAGACGATCATGATCATAGGCTTGTGCAGGTGTCCACCACCCGTCCTGTTGTGCACCCGTCCTGTTGTAGGAAAAAGTGTGAAACACGATTCGTCAGACCATATTACTTTCCACTTATCAATCGGCCAGGTTTTGTGAGTGTGACAACGCCGTAGACGACATTTACCATTAACATTTGTGACAAGTGGCTTGGGAGTTGCCTCTCTGCCAAAAATGTTCTGTTTATGAAGGTGCTATGTAACTGTAATTACCGACACTGGAAAATCCAGATGGGGATTGAGCTTGTCGGTCACTTTTGCTGTAGTTGTTCGCTTTTTAGATATTACAATCCGCTTCAATACCCTTCGGTCTCTTTCACTTAGCTTTTGTTTCCTCCCACTATTTTGCTTTGCCGAACTTGTCCTGCTACGCTAGGTGTATTCTGTCATGACTTTATACACCGTACCTCTATTAGCGCCTAAAAGTTGGGACATTTCGGTCACATTTGTTCCAGTTAGACGGACTCCTACGATTTGGTCTCTTTGACAATCTGAGAAGTCCAACATTTTATGCTTTTGAAAAAAATCTAAGAATTATAGAATTTCAATAAAGCTAGCACATATTACCAAAATATATGCATTGCTATTTATAAAAGAGACTAGTGGCTATTATTATATTTTAATGCTTACGAAGCACATTCAAAAATGTCACTTTTATTCTCAGATGTTTGCATTATTTTGATAATCACCTATATGTTTGATAGATTGGATGACTTTATTATTATAGCGATATGATCTTAAGAAAGATATATTCTCCTAATACCATTGAGTTTTAACATTGGCTTCTTGCAGTTAAATTTTTAATTTGCCTTGTATTAAAAAATTTTAAAAATATATAAGCCTCCCTGACTTTTGACACCAAAAACAATTGAATATAAAAAATAAATCAAAAATATATCCGGGAAGGAGAATCAACTTTTATGAGGCTTATCTTTTATCAATGATAAAATCCTACGAATGCATGAAACGAAGTGGTTATTGCATAATGAGCATTGATATATGCAATATCGTTTCATAATTATTCGCTATTTTAATTGCATAACTGATTAGGTATCTGAGAAAAGAATTGAGTAAGTCCTTATTATATTGCTACGAAATTTTACCGGGGGTTCGTTTGGATAGTGGAAGTGATATGGTGTAAAGAACGCTCAATCAGCAGGCGGCAGTACAAAATAAAACAACGACGTTTATTTACACGAAGACACACAGGACAGCACAAAAACGACAACTATATACAGCACAGAAGACGATTATCTTCACCCGAGACGTGTAGCATACAACAGCAGCATACAACCAGAATCTACTGCAAACAGTAGCGCACAGCTCAGTTCAGCACTAGCTTGACTCCGTCGCTTCCGACTACTCTGTCTGCGACTTCTCAGACTCGGATTACTGACTTCTCTGTCAGCACTCATTTAGATTTGTGAATTAATTTTGGATAATAGATTAAAAAGATTTAAACTTGACTTCTCTGGCAGCTGCAGCCCCTTTTATAGGTCTCAGGAGGTGGGGCTAGAAGCCTCTCAACCAATCAGGAACTTTCGAGGCGGATCTCGGTTCCTACTGGACGGATCGGGAAAATTCTCGAAGTTTCGGGTATAATAGATTCTGGCGCCAAAGTCGCCAAATGGTCGCAAAGTTTGTTGCCAAGCTCTGGGACCCCCCCGACACGACAGACTCTGTCCCATACAGATGACTGTAAAACATTCTTTCCAATGATGGAACCAACTATGCTGGGAAGCAGCATTACGGATTCGTAACAATATTTTTAAATGCATAATATTGGAAAGATGGATTTTACAGTTTTTGATTAAAAGACATTCTATTGATTATCAGAAAATGTAGAAAATTCTTACAAATGTTTCATCTTTAATTTATAAAACAAAACATGTAAAATTTGTAATATTTTGACAAAAAATTCGATTACGGAATTAACATACATTTTTATAAACATTACGGCAGGCAACTATCCTTTTTTTAGCACAAAGTCTGTGTATCACAATGATCAAAAACTTCCACGCGCATTAAAATTGAAACAAAACGTTTTTCTTATATCAATTAAAAATAATAAATTTGTGCTATAACAATGCATTTCCTTTCTATATTTGCCTTTTTCAATTCCAATATAATCACTATGAAGGCTTTATTAGCATACGCCAGTCAAATAGAAACATTATTTCCTTCTAATGATAGATTGTTTTTCACTTTTGGATGACTTCTGATTATTAATGACATGTGCGTTTCGTTTTATTTTTTGTTAAGTCATTTAAGATCTGGCAAAATACATTTTGACTTTTTCGTTGAAGTTGATGAAATCAGAAGCAGAAATCTGGATCTACAAACAATAATTCGAATTGAAAACAGTAAAATTGATCCTTGAATCCATTATCAATCCCCTTTTCGCAAGTTCCATCACCTGCTCCATTTATGGTTTTCTCTAACCACGATAATTCAAAACTTCTATCAGCCTGTAACTGCATAGACAGGTTAGGAAATAAAAGGCGCACAAACAAAATGGAAAGATGTATTATGCTCTTCATAAAAGGGGGAAAAAAAGGTTTTTCCATTCTGTCGAACAGAGAAATTTTCCAAAAAACTATTTTCGAATTGAAACATGGAACAAAGAATGTAGAAATTCTTTTTGTCAGAATGCAAATGGAAAAAGCTAGTATATTGTTATGCTTATCGAATTTTGGGAATGGGTTCTCTCTCTATTTTCATATCTTCAAATAATAGAATGCGTTTCAGTGCCTTCAAAGCTTCACCTGCCTCAAGATCTTTTATTCAATAAAAGGAAGATGAAACATTTCATTCAAATAATTTTCTTTGTTCTTTAAGTACTATCGACTGACGTTAATTAATAAAATTTCGTTAAAAAATTCCCCTTGGATTGTACTAGTGAAAATAAGTGTACATCTTGAGAGACTTTTTTTTATGGAATTAAAGTTCAATTTTTTTTTTATTTCTCTATAATAACTGGATTTTGTATTTTTCATATTATTTCAAAAATGTTCCGAAGAATTCAATGCTGATTTCAGAAAACGTCAATATTTAAATAAATCAGAAATCAATATTCTTCGGTTTTGTTTTACAAATGTTTCCAAATTCATAACTTAAAGTAAAGTCGCATTTTATTTTAAGATAGTATTACTTTAAACCTTTGTCAAATTATTCACAATCGAATTTTTTTATAGTAGAAGAAAATATGCATTTTCCGATGGAAAGAATGACGAATAAATTTTTCGAAGTAACAGTAATAATAATCTAATTACAGAATAAATTCAAAGGTGCAAGCTACGTCAGCGTCTGTAATTGAAATCCATTTGCATGAAGAATGAGGAGACTCACAAGGATAAATATCTGATGAGTGGACAAATGAAATTCACATCTCTTGGCATATATAATAATGATTTTCTCAAGTAAAATTTTCTATTGTTACTTACCTCTTTGTTGATTTCGTAATAATTTGTACAATGTTATTTATGAGTGTATCTGAATAATGAATTTGGTTATTTAATTCTGGCAGGTGATATATGATGATATAAGGCAAAGCTCGCTTCTCAGTTGAAAAGTACAACTGGTTTGAGATAATTGCCTATATATTTAGGAGCAGACTTGTGTGTGCACCTACGTTTGTGCACTGTTATTTTTTTTCTATTTTAAAATTTTAAATTATTTCATATTTGTTTGTATTTCATATTTGAATTTAAATGATGATTTTCAAAAATTTTCGTGACGAAATTTGCCTACCCACGCGAATGGGTCGTATCAAATGTACTAAGAGAAAATGTGCAATAAATTTATAATTAGACTTGTCCTTATAGATGCACTAATTTTGATTACTGGCACTTCCAAAGAACGCCAGTAATCGTATTTTTTTAAAGTACTCACGTAAGCAGTCAATATTCCCTTTCCAAAGCATAATTTTATGATTAATACAATACAAGAACACAAAAAGAAAAACTATAAAACCCTTTAAATAGCATAGCGCATTACAACAAAGTCATAAAAATTATAAAAATGGTTGTAAAGATAATAATATACAATGGCAGTATAAGAAAATTCTCATTCTCTGTCTCTGTTTATATATACATATATATAAAATAAACTATAATTGTGTGGAAACTATGAAATTAAAAGAGAAACGGAAGAATGAAAAAAAATGATTAATAATTGTAATAGATTAAAGCTATATACTAATTAATCATATCATTCCAAAGAGGGGAATACATTCTATTTCTTACAGATAAGTAATACACGGTAAATAATAATTACAAACTGAAAACAAATGATTTTTTTAAGTTATAAAATAAATGACATTAATTAAAGGCGGAATTAAATGATTCAAGTTTTTCTAAATGAAAAAAAAAAAATAAAGTCATTATCTCTTTTTAGGTTTGTCTTTTATTTTTAAGTTAAATTTTCTACCTCTAGAGATAAAATATTTTTTATCAATAATTGCATATCTTCTCCCCAAGATTGTATACGTAAACATAGGGAAATAAATCATTTAGATCACATAGCAACAACATCAGTTTCGAGTCATAGTCGTTTACTCGAAAAGAATATCTACAAAGCTCGATGGTGGAAACTAAGCATCCTTTAATACTCCAGTAGAAGCACTTAAGAATGCCTCTATAGCCAATTGTATAATTCCAAAGAATCCCTAAGGTGCATAAGTTATAGCAATGAAGTGGAATAGAGGAAAGAGGAAGAATGTTTTAGAAAAGACTTTCTGGCATGCAACTCCAAACTGTAGTTGAACCCTTATTATCCGAAGTAAACATTCGCTTAATATACAAAGCGCATTGGATATTATGGAAATAAATTTTATTTGAATAGAGGAGTTGACTTGCAGAGAAAACTCTCCTTGGGCAGGCAGCCAGCAATGTGAGATTGGGTCTAGTACGAAGCATAGTAGTTGACGTTGGTGTTGAGATGTGTCTCTCAATGATCATTAGTTTATGCATTAAAAGATTCTTTGGTAACCAATACCAATTTTCTGCCGCCTTTGAACTTCATATTCACACAGAAATGTTGCACCGGAGTATCGACTGCAATATGTTACAATAGTTGATCGTTTTGAGTTTTTAAAAAGGTTTGTTGCCTCAAACTGTTATTTTTTTCTATCGATGTGATATGGCTTATGATATAATTTGAATAGCAGTAGAATCAATTTTAAACAGGGAGATTTTTAAGACGTTACCTTCATACCTCAATTGTACATTTTACGATGTACACGATAACAGTTTTTAAATATATTGCTGATAAATAAGGGGTGAATATAGATTAAATCGCTCATATAATAGTTATCCAAGGTATTTGAGTTCGTAAAATAAGTTAAAAGAAACCGGTGAACTTTTCAAAATTTACAGAGAATGAGATGTTTTAAACGCAAAGAATAATTATATTATTCAAAGTTTTGGCCTTTATAGAGTATATTTAGCCTCTTTATATAAGAATCATCTGTAAATGTGAGCAGTTCTCTTTTGGCATCTAGCAATGTGAACTTCTGAATGTTTTTTATGTGTGCGAGTAATGGATGTGAAAAAAATCGGAAGTGTTAATGAACACGCATATGGTTCATTCATTCCTTCTATTTGGTATTTTTTTAAAATTGTATTTGTCACTGTATTTTTTTTCTGCTAGTAGATCTTTATTTGTTTCAATCGAATTTCAATGATTAGTTCTAACTTGCGATCCCGTAATTACTTAAAGAACACTCAGTTGACTCAGTTACTCAAGAACACTCAGACTTGACATTTTATTTACATTTTTTATGCTGGATTTTTTCAAAGGTTAATAAGCTGAAGTCTGCTAATATTTTTTTCAGCATTATATTTATTCTGTATTTGGCCTTGCTTTCCTTGGAAATGCAGATTTCGGCGTTTTTAGAATCAAATTTATCATTCCTGAGACCTATTAATTTTCCTTTTTATACATTTATTCATTTGATTTTCCTTTAATCATGCTCATTTTTTATTGGTGTTTTTATTTGGCGGAACTCATTGTTTTATGAAGTTCCTCTTTTGTTTATTCTACGCTTGTATCATGCCTGCTTTATTTCCATTATTGAATCACTATTTGTTTTAAGCCGATTTTAGTAACTATTTTTGGTTTGAGTATTCGTTAACATTATGGATATAGAAGAACTCACTTTAAAGAAACAAAACTTTTAATCATACTCTACATTTACATCTAAAGCATACTACAAATAATGCATATATACTGCGAAAGTGTATGACATTTTCTACAACTTTCGATAGTTAATCTGTGACTAGTCATATCTGAGATAGTTTTTACTGAATAACAACCCATCTAGAGAGGCAGATATTCTTGTAAATGTAAAGTACTTATTTCTGTCTTAAATATTACATAGAAATAGATACTTGACAGAAATGAAGCAGAAGAGATTACATTATATAAGAGAAACCAAAATAAATTCATTTTACCTTTGCTAAAATAAATTCAGTCTACCTTTGCTTTTCCACAAAAATGTGGTATGAATATTCTAAGCCTATATATAACCGAAACTTATTCTGAAACATCGTTTTCTTATGTTCTGTATGTCTACTTTTTTCTTATTTCTTATGCTCTGGATTTGATGTGCCAACAAAAAGTGAAATTCTAACAATAAGTTTATCTACAAAAGAAGTGATCTTATTTTAAATAAAAAGTAGGACTGAGCTTCTGAATGGAACTGACTTCTTTCAGAATTCATAGAAACAGAAAAGAAATTGTTTGGTATCTTATGTTGTTGTTCACATCTAATGAAAATGGAAATAAAGTAAAAACATTCCTACAGTGAACCTTCTCAACATTACTAGCTTGAAAGAAAAATCGAAACATCAAATCTCTTTTTCTCTGTTTCCCCATCAGAATGTGATTGCCTATTATCATCAGTTTGAACATTATGGGGAAAGACAAGAACAAATAAAGTTTTCAATAGTCAAGCAGAGAACCATTCTTTGAACCGCAGAATATTTATGTGTCTCACGATGAAGCAAAACTTTAAGACAAGACTCATAAAATTTCCTCCAAGTAAAATAAAAATTATATAAAAAATAATGCCAAATATGATCAATGCTTCTTTATTTTTTTTTTATTATTATGTATTCATTTTTTTTATTTGCACTTGTCCTTATATTGCCACCTATCAGTGAAAATATTTTTTCTCCCCTAAACTGAGACAGAAAAAGCCCCTATCAATCATCTGGGATATATAAGATGCACAAAGTTTTATCATACGAAATGAAATGGAAACCCATTACTTTAGCTACGAAAGATCGTGAAGCAGAAAAAGAATTAAAAAAAAGGCAGATGCTACTTCCCACAAATAACAAAATTACTAAAAAAAAAAGAAAGAAGCAAACAAAAATGTTACAAATCGAAATACAGGAAGAGAGCGAAAGAGGACCAATCGCAAGGCAGACTCATCTCGCTTTCGTATATCTTTTGGGGCCAAAGCTTGTAACCAACGGAGTAAATAATGCAAGCCCCTAATACTCAGAACCCACGAAGCGCTTGCTTTCTGGTAATGGAGCGTAGTTAAAACAACCCCGTCGTTGGAAGATTCTACCGCTTTTCCATTCACCTAGACTTCTGATCAATTCTATTAGGCAAATTGGTTTGTTTTTAACGTGATGGTCGGTTTTTAAACTAGGTCACAATTCATCAATCTCATTTTATTGATTATCTTAAGGCCGTTAGAAGGCGTGGGTCGGGTAAACCATTTTGAGCAGATGGCGCGAAGCTAGATGGCGAAATGATTTCATTTATTATGGTTTCCTTTATGTTATAAAAAGCAGTTCGCATCCCATTTCAAAGCAATTTACGAGTATCATACAAATCTTACACGAAAAGAAGAAAACAGATGTTGGATATTGTTGGTACCAGATCTTCAAAACTGTTATTTAAAGATATTGAACAGTTTTATGAATTTGATTTTTGACACATTTTTCTTCTCTTAGAACGATACGCTGAAAATAAAATATTCCCAGTTGACACTCATATGCTTAAAATTCATTTTATATTAGAGATTGGGAATTTTTAATAAAACCTTGAAGATAATAAGA
The DNA here is from genome assembly GCA_026543865.1 of Argiope aurantia. Lineage (NCBI taxonomy): Eukaryota > Metazoa > Arthropoda > Arachnida > Araneae > Araneidae > Argiope > Argiope aurantia. The sequence continues at coordinate 1,199,381 of JAPMOR010073066.1, forward strand.
TTAAAGGATAATTTTAAAATTTATTTATAAATAATATAAAAAAGAAGCAGAAAATTCATTAATACAATTCATTTCATGCTAACGAATATTTTTCTCTTTTCAATTTATTTACATGCATGGACTACGTAGTATAACCATCAAAAAGAGTAAAGATAAGAGAAAATATAACTATTTTACTCAAAATATGGATTTTTCAAATGTTTTTTTCAATTATATTCAGAATTTCTTTTTGAAAACAAATCTCTCGCTTTACATCCAATGCATTAAAATTTTCGTTATTTGCCATTCAGCTCATAGAACTGCTCCAATAATGCATAATGAAATAATTTCTAAATAAATAATTTAATATTTTTTAATAACATTTCCTATCATTCATCAAATATGGCAGTATACCTATCTATCTCTATATGTACCCTTCATTCTCTCTTTCTAAATATATATATATGTGTAAACTAATCTCATTATGAATAGCAATTGATACATTAATTGTTAAGCTATTGAAAAATTAAGTAATAAAAAATTAAAACTTATGCCTTTTTAAAATATGGATAAACTTTTAGCAAAGAACTGTATAAGAAGTAACATAATTCTACTGCTTTATCAAAACAAGCCTTGTTAATGAACAGGTTATGGTCTCATAAGCTATTTTAATATGCTTGTCAACGTGTATTTAAAAATTAATGTAGAATGTTTGATTAAGCTTCTAAAATTTTAATGAAAAAAAACTTAAATGGGCAATAATTTGTACAAATGAATGTGAAATGCAATAAATAAAAACATTTTAATCTTTTTAATCTATTATCCAAAATTAATTCACAAATCTAAATGAGTGCTTGATTAGCAATACGAATTTTAAAATTATGTATTAACCCCTTAACGACTTTTTTTTCGCTATATAATTAGATTATCCCAACCGGTTCAGGAATGTGTTCTTTTATTGATTCAATTAAGAATCCACAAAATACTAGTAATGTTTATGGATCATGTGTGATTTTTGTATTCAATTATGCAGATTTGAATAATTTAATTTCAACTTATGAGTTCTAGAAGTGTTAATTCAATGGCCATGATATTGAATGTTAAAACATTAAAGAGTTTGTGAAAAACATTTCATTCATCTAATAGCTTATAAGATGGAAAGCTGCAATTTAAAAAATAAATGTGTCAAATTCAATAGCGTGGTATGAAAGAGGGTTTTTTTTTTATGGTCACAGTTCAGTTAGAATGCGAGAAAGACAACTGTTTCTAAAAGTAAATAGGGCAAAGAAGGCAAAAACAACAGACAAATAATAACAACACAAAACTGGTGGCACATTATAATTTTACTAAAAGTCATGCATTCATTGAAAATTAAATTCTTCTCACGCATATCTGAAAAATAAAATTCCTAAAGGTTGTTTTATTTTTTATGAATTATTTTTATGATATTATTAATCAAATGAAAGATAATTTTTTATAAAATGCTGGGAGATCTTATAATAGGTAATGTTTTTTAATTCTTTCAAAACTTCTTTCAATTCCTTTCCTCTTGAAAACGTTGCAGAGAATGTCTCTCTTTAACTTTTAGCTGCAATTGTCTATTGAGCTGATATTCCAATTTTTCATGCCATCGTCTTTTCATTTCCTTTAAATCTAAAATATTTCACTTTGATTTCCTTTAACAAATTTCTGTAAACAAATTTTTGTAAAATATTCTAGGTGCAAGTGCATGAAATGAAGTTTAAAGCTCATATTGCATCTTAAAATTTTGAATTGTTTTAGTTTCTCTTCTAACACAAACTTATAGTTAGGCCCCTGAAATTTCAATGAAGACAGTGACAACTTCTTTAAAATTCCCAAACTTTTCTTTCTTTATTTTCATTTTCGTATTTCTTTTAGTTCAAAAGAATTTGTTTCAAATTGTTAAAAAATTTAGGCATTTTCTTTATCAATTATATCATCAATTTCATTTTTAGAAAAATATGACTAAATATTCAATAATAGTTTTCAGAGTCTTTGAAGGGGAAAAACTGGTATATCAGTTCGAATAATAAACTGGTATGCTAGTTAAGAATATTTACATTTACATGATTTGATGGAAACTTTCCACACTGCAAATACAATATCTGTGACTTTCGGAATGTTTTCAAGCATTATGTATTGTTACGAATCTGTGATTCTGCTTCCCAGCATAGTTGGTCCCATCATCAGAAAGACTGTTTTACAGTCATCTGTATTGGACGGAGTCCAGGTGTCGTGTCGGAGGTCCCAGAGCTTGGCGACGAATTTTGCGAAGCTCTGGGACTCCGACGCGACACCCGGACTCCGTCCAATACAGATTACTGTAAAACAGTCTTTCTGATGATGGAACCAACTATGCTGGGAAGCAGCATCACAGATTCGTAACAGTATACTTAACTGAAAGCATGTCTCTGTTACCTTGAAACCTTTATCATAATTCTTCTATACAAATAAAACCAACTTTATTCTGTGCCTATTACTTATCTTGATAATCAAGTTCATGCCATAATAAATGAAATATTATTTTTCCACAGCACATGATTTCTCTAATAATTATCATAAATATACTAAAACCATTCCGTAAATTAACACTTACCGTAGAAATTATTGTTCTCAAATACCACTAAAAGTAGGGGTAAAATAAACTATTATTATATTTAATTTATACCTCAGAATATGAGCATTTATGTGTAGTAAAGTCACTTAATCATAAGGAATGTGGATAAGGAGAAAGGTGCAAACAACCACCAATAGAGGAAACATCCATTTGATCTGTTTTTCTGGCTTTTCTTTGGCATTTCACAGGCAGCTTACCACTTCAGAAAAATATATTGGATATTCAGTATTCTAATGCACTAATTACTATGCTGAATTCATTAATGTGCTTAGAAAATTGAAATAATTGCTCTTTTTCTGCTAAATATACTAAATTTATAAAATTCAATGACTTATAATGGAACTATGCGTGTCTTATTTTTTTTCCTTAGTTTTTTTATTATAATCCAAATATTAGCTATTTTCTACAGGCAAATTTTTATAATAGCTTTGCTATCAACTATTTCAGTCACACTACACGGATAATATTAAAAAACACTTTTATTTTAAGAAAAACCTGACATAAGAGGATGAATTACTAGCATATGCAATGCGTTTTACTAATATAAAAATTCATTTCTTAATTTTATCTATATTCACGAATATATATCTAATCTCATAATCGTAAAAAGAAAAGACAAAAATGATGCGGTGATTCCATTGCGGTGATTTGATATTCCTTGGATCCAAATAGTGAATTTCGATCGGTGTATATAGCGTAAAGAAAAACTCTGCTCCAGAAAAGAAAAACTCCAGGTCAACATGCTAAAATATTCATTCAGAAATCACTTCCACTAGCCAGTTTAATGAGCTCATTTAAGACCAGAAAAAAAACTGTGTCAAGCTCTATGTCATTCATACCCAATACCATCCCACTTCAATTAAGAGTTTGAGTATACTTAATCTTGTTGGGGGGGAATACTGTAGATAAGTGGATAATGGTTGATACGGCGCCAGTATTTCCATTCTTCTCTGATATCAAAGTGGCGTGATGAAGTATCATAAAAATGCAGCCCGAAAAAACTGCTTTTGTGGTAGAAGACCGAAGGCAGAAAAGTTGCGTGGCTGCTCGTCTTGAGAAAGAAAACATCTTACCCGCACGAAGGAATTTTCGACATTGTCTAGGGCAATTATTGTAAGAACTTTAATTTGCAAACAACGATTAACCGTCCTCTACCTCCCCTGCCATCCACGACATTCTACAGATATCTGCAGTGCAGTACGGAGCTGTCTAATTAACTCTTCATTATTTCGATGTATATCTAAGCGTTAAACAATTTTCAGAGCTGGACTTTGAAATAGTTTCTATTTATCATGCCGTGTTTTGCATGAAAAGAATGCAACGTTTTATTTGTACATGTTACGGCGATTATGAATTTTGATTAACAAAACATATATGTTAAAAGATATCGTGATGTTATATTTTGACATATTTTAAAGGGGAAGAATCAAAATATTTCACTTCATTTTTAGCTGAATAATCTAGCAACTTCCCTGTGCTATCTTTTACATATAGATTTTTTTTCTTGTGCAATGAAGTTCACATGCATTGCGTTTTTCTGCGTTTTAACTACATTTGTAAGGATATGTTCTTATCTGATGGCCTATAGAAAAAGGTAAAAATGCAATTGATGTAAACAACTTAATATCGTGATTATTTTAAACAGATGATAATCTGCTAAACATATTTACGACAATGAGAAAATAAAGAAATGCATACTAGTGGTTAAATAGTATATTATACGCCATTCAAATACTCAGTTTAGTTCAAGAGCTTTTTCAGATAAGGAAATGTAGTCATTATAAAGTGAACGTGATATAGTTTGATGATGTAATGGTTTATAAGTGATGAGTAGAAATGAACTTCTGTGTGTATACCATTCTCATTAAATGATAAGTAACAGAAAATTTAGTTACAGAGGTTACACAATTTTAGTATTTCCCCAACAAAAGACTTGTTTTTTGTAGCTTCTATCATATTTTGGATGCTGTATTGCTCTTAACACTTTGATATTTGTGTTTCTTGTGAGCCACTTGAAATCCAACCGGACAAATACGTTATTGAACATATTTTGAAGATTCACCAGTTTAATTCATAACAAGAAAATATCTGAAATTTGTTTGCCTGGTATAATATGTGCATTAAGTCCATTATTTATAATTTGCATTAATTTTAGTCACGATATTTTTAACATTAGAAAATAAAAAAATAAAAAATAATAATTGCATTCATCTAATGCTTGAAATCTCAAAGTATTATTTAAAATCATTAGAAATATTCTAAAGTTTATTCAATCAAAGAAGGCCCTCAAAATTCAATTTCATCTTTCAACTATATATAAATAAATATTTTACAAAAGTGAGATCTGAAGAAATACTGTATTTCTTCAACTGATATGAATCAATGAGGGTATGAAAAAAGAATACAGATAGTAAAATATAAAACAATCTTTAATAATAGAGCTTATTTCGGTGCCTACCTAAACAAATAAATGAAAATGGACAGATCAATAAAATAGAAATTAAATAAAGCTTTCCCTTTTCGGAGCCAGAAATAATACATTAACGGACGTTTAATAGTGAAATCGAGGAAGTACGCGAATGTCGAAAGCGAAACAAAATCCAATTAAATTAAAATTATTGTGAGAACGATGATAGGGAGATTAAAGCATTCTGTTCGCTTGAGAGCACCAAATATATTTCTATCGAGAAGGAAATTTCTGGAAATATTCATTTTAATGAGAAATCAAGTTTGGAAAACAGCTTACCTGACTCAAAGAACCTGGAAGAGATTCATAACGTCGATATTTTGGTGTTAAAATATTGAATATGGTTCCGTCGTCTTCTGCACGTAAAATGTGCTAACAGGTTATCTTAAATGCCGTCAAATATTCAACCTATAGATATATCCCTTACATACAGTTCACTTTTTTAAATCGTCAAAACAATGAAAAATGAATGCCTAAAATATTTTCATCTAATATTCGATAGGAAAGAATATTTTATAAATTGTTTTCTGATTTTTCCATCAGTGAATTTAAAATGTCGGTTGAAAAGCTATTTAAAAAATTCTAAAACATTTAAATCTATCTTTTAAATTAATACAGTTTAAATGAAACTTTTCCATCTGTTTGTAATGGTCCGTTACTTTACTTAAGTTTCCACAATAAAATAGCACCACTCCATTTTTTAAAAATAATGGCATTCCAAAAATTAAAACCTTTGCTTTAGGTTGTTTAATAAAGAACTATTATAAATTAATAAAAAAATTATTGATACTTACTCACCAAATTTTAAATGTCTGTCTCAAAATTCTTCTCATTACCTGTAATGCATTTATCCCATCTTTATCTAGTTTCCGTATATATATTAGAAGCCATTTTTGTCAGAATCTCCAAAATTAAGTCCGTAGTTTTTACTACTACTTCTGATTATATAAAATGTTTATTCAGGAGGTGGTTCTTCAAATTCGGAAAAAATTGCATGTAGCTAAATTAGGACTATAAGAAGAATGGGAAGCGCAGCGTTGATTTTTGATAGATAAGGATGATTAGCCTTAACTAACAACGCATAAATATATGCCACATGCAATTTTTTTATGAGAAACGTTTGGGTGGCACCCAGTGAAGCGTTTTAATAGGACTTCTCTAATTTTCTTCGATCTTCTCCCATTATAGCTTTAGTGATGTTGACATCACTGGGGTGACAGATAAACCTTTCTTTGAAATCCTTGTGTGACTTTATTAAACATCTTCTATCTATGCTATATGGAAAAATAAACTCCCTATTTATAAGTAACTAAAATAACCCTATATAAGTAATATAAACTCTCTATCCCTATAGCATCACATACGTTTCAGCTGACGATTTTTAAGACTAAATCATAATTTAAAAGTATTTGTCCCGTGATACATCCATTTTTGGTGTCGATGAAATTGAAACAAAACATACTTGCCTAGCTGCCAAACCACAGCAATGTTGTCGCAATCGTGAAAAATACGCCATTTATTCCTCATATATTCTATTACTTATGTCATATTAATTTTATTTTTCTTGATCATTTCTGGTCATCTTTATTTTTAAAAAAATCACGAGAATTCTTAATAGAAAAGCCCTTGTATTTCATTTGTTATTTAAATGTAAGGAAAAATCACTCTTCATTTAAGGTATTCAGTATTCACGTAAGGAAAAAAGATAAATTAAAATTTGTTATGACAGCGTAAATTTATATAAAAAAATTATTCAATGATGTCATGAACTGTTCACTTTAAAGAACCATGTATGCAATATTACAGAAGAAATGAATTAAGAACCCTAAGAAATTAGCTATCGTGCCAAAATTAGAGTGGATGCTCTGTATATACAGGTATATTTATCATAACATTAAAGCATCAAAAGTTATTAATCCTTTTTCCTCATTTTTCTAAGAATTGTATACTTTATTTGGACCTTCAGAAATTTTCAAAAATCAATTTTGCAATTGTTCTGAAAAATTGGTAAAAGATAGTGGAAAGTTCGTATTTTTTAAAAATAGAGAGAAAGACGTGCTCTTTCCAGCAGCAGGTGGGAATCTTAGAAAAAAAATAAGAATTTACAGTGCTTACAAAAATTTGAGTCGATTATAAAAGAAATCCCCATTTAAATTCCCCGTGAATATCCCTTCTCACGAATCAAAAATTGATGCCTGGAAATCTATCCCAATGAGAGAATCTCCCGTTTTATTTATTTTACCTTCACTTGGTCTGCTCTGCTATCTGATTTAGGAGCAAACATTAGAAATTCGAGAGGGAGCATTCAGGAAGTTTAACTGTAGGACCTCATTTACACTTAAATGGAAGAGACTTCGGATGTCCTAAAGCTGCACTTTGAATAAAATTTTTATCGCTGTTTCATTCTTTTGATCGCCAAATGAAGCGACGAAATCTATTAAAGCAGTCTTTTGAAGTCAAACGTCGAATAAAAGTTAGGACTCTTATGCACACCCACATCACTGGCTTTGGAGGCAATTCGGTAATATTTTATCTCTCAATGTCGTTTTCCTTATACTTTATTTCAGCCAAAGTTAGTGAATGCACGCACATATCTGAATTTTAATATTATTATTTTGTTTACGAAAGAGGAATTCTCATTTTATTTATATTTTTAGGGAAATTACATTTCTGAGGCAGAACAATGATGCTCACTTATTGAATATATTTATGCTAAGCTTATAAATCGAACCGTAGAAATTAACCAATGGCATTCCATTTTATCGGGCAAAATGAACTCTACAAAGCAGTTCAATTGAAAGGATTTGAAAAATTATTCGTTTCATTTATTCAGGATTTTATTTTAAAATATACTTTTATTAGTACACTTTCAGTTTTGATATATTTCGATTTCCATTAGAATTTATTCATTACGATATTTATTCTTACTCTTGGGTGATAAATTTCAAGTGAATAATATTTTGGTGTGAGAATATCGAGTTTCACTATTTTTCTGTTTTTTTTTTTCTATTGCATCTAAGTGTTGAAACAAATATGTAATTATTTTGCATTCATACTTTGCTTCCATTTTTATGATTATTTGATTAATTATGTGATGGCTTTATTATCAATGTGTAAATTGGTCAAAAATTTGAATGTTATCTTGTTATCTTCTAGGTAAGAAAATTTGTTAGAAACTACTGTCATAAAAGTTCAGTAATCAATTTAAATGTTCTTCATATTAGGAATACACTTATAAGTAAAGTTTGATCTAGTTAGATTTTTTTCTAGGGTTATAGTTGAAAAAGAACGTGTTTCAGATGCAAAAATCAAAATAATACAATATATGGTAGTTGGAATCTCTATTTTTTAATGAAAACCGTTAAATTATTATAAACTATTAAATTTATTATAATATGTAATATTGCCTGATATTGTTTGCAAAATAAACTGGAATCAAACTATCAGGCATACCACAAACATGTAAATTCTACAAAATTAAATAAAATCCATTAGCCAGTTAAATGAATTTATTCTGGTATTGAAATAATAATTTAATGAAACTGTGCAAAACTGTGCAAAAAAATGCATTATTTCCAGCAAGTAAAAATTAATTAACGATCTTAAGAATTTAATCAGAATTGATGCATTGATGAAGCAGTGTTGTGACTATGACGATAAGCTACGACGATTTCAAAAGATTACAAAATAACTGATTATTTATTAAACATTCAACATAAAACACTCTCAATGTGAGCTGCCTAAAAGTATAAAAATAAAAGCATATATAACCATACCTCCTATATAGAAGACAAAATTACATAAATTATAAGATTGCAAAAATACTCACATTTTTGGAATGATCTAATTTCCAGCAACCAGTTAGAAATTTATAGATCCAGGAGATATCTTCGCTGCAACTCAACATAGTATATATTGTTAGATGGTTGTTCTTGCTTTCTATAGTAAAATAGAAAATTTTAACCTGCCAATAATATCTTTAGAATTGAATTGTGGGAGATTGTGGGATGAAAAAGTAATTCCAAAAGTGTAAAGATATAAAAATAATATTTTATTTAATAAAATTTTCAGATTCATCTATCTGAACTTCATCAGAGTAGTACTTGAAAACTTTGTTTGGGAAATTCTAGACAGATTACCTTTTACAGGTTGAAACCTGTTTGATATCGCGATGCCATTATTAGATTCATGGTGTTATGCAAAGATGGGAGCTTGAAAAAGTGCGATTTCTGTACTACTTTTAATTGTATTTGAATTGAATTTGTATAAATTGATAGGCTCGATTGCCTCTGCTAAGAAATAAGTATATCTCCAGACCTAACGCTATTCTTATTCAAGTACATATTAATAAAATAATGCTACTATGTAGAAAAATTGCAAAAAATGTCAAAATTTTAACTTTACAAAAGTGTTGATACAAACCGTAATGAAAGTATTCACTGACGGTTATAATCATACTGACAGACAAAAAAACTAGTGTTTGCTCTTTGCGAGTCTTGATATCAAAAACATTATCTTTTTTCGTTGAATATTGTCGTTTTAAGGAGCCAAAAATATTTTAAGAGGACTTGATGATACAAACAAGAGTTGCATTCTCTCGAATCAGCAAGTAAATTCCTTCATTAATTCTTCCAATTTAAACTTCAGCAAAAACGAAAAAGAAACGTTGACCTTAGAATGAGATTAGCTTATTCAGAAAAAAATATTAATTTTATCTCTAAAAAAAAAAAAAAAAATGAGGGCAGGAATCATACATAACGGAAACCTAAAATGATTATAAATAGTTTTTATTTGCATACATAACATTATTTACAAATATAATTTTATACTAATTAAATAGAGTTTGGTAAATAGAGAAAATAAATTGTTAAGATAATATTTACCGAACCATATTCAGTTTTCTTTTGTCTATCACAATTGTTAACGTTTAAAAAAATTGCCCTTCGATGCAATTTTCATATTTTTAAAAGTTTTAAACTGGGAAATGCAAGTAATTTTTTGATTATATCTCTCTATATAAATAAATGTAATTTCTTCTATATTACGGGAAGAGAGGATAAGAAGAGTCAATAAATTCTTATATAAATAGTAAACATTAATTTGACATAACGCATTGCGTTTGATTTTTTTTCGTGGTATGACTGCTATTTAACTTCTTTTATTACCGTTTATCTTCCATTAAACTATTTTATTACATTTATTTTTAGCATGTGTTATTACACATTATTTATATCACGTAATTGCATGATATTGCTAGCTGATATGATTACTATAGGGCGCATGCCAAATTACCATCGTCTTGTAGCCATAGCAACGAATTAGTGTTAACTTAATGGATGCTTTTCAAATGAACAGTTAGTTTAATGCTTCTGAAACTAAAATCTTTAAACCTGTATTAAAATATATTTTTTATAATATCATATTCTTTATTCTTATAGTAAAACCTAGTCTATTTAAAATGTTTCTATATAAATTAGATATAAATATTCTGTAAGTTTTATAATTTTGGATCGAAAAATTTGCTTATGAAATTACAGCAATTCTTTAATTGAACATTTTCTAGTATTTTGCAATATTATGCATAAAATGAAAAATTAATCAGATATAATTTTTCTGTTATTATCCTGCAGATCAGTGCTTTATCTATTAAAAGAATTATTTCGCTCATTTTAAAATATTTTAGGCTATTTTCTTAACTCTTTTTTGTACTATTCTTTCTCTCTTAAAATAGTTATATGTGGAATAATTATGAGAAGCTTCTTCTACCTTGAAAAGATGATTTGCTCAAATTTAAGCTCAAAATAAAGTTCAGTCTTTTCTTTAAGGTGTAAAGAACATTATGAGAAACGTTTCATCTTAAATTATTTATTTAAAAGTAGATATAGATATTACGAGTAATTTTATAAAATCTCAATACATTTGTTATTCTTCACCCTTAATGCAACTTATTTATGCAAACATTTATTTTGAGCATATTGTATTTCGTAATTTATCTTAAATGAGTCCAAGAAAATGATTTTAAATGAAGCATTCAAGTTGATTTGATTAAAATTACTGCAAGGTTGATTAAAACTCTTGTAATTAAAATTGATTTTCTTGATTAAATTCGCTGTCTTTCGTGCGCGTAACTTAATAACTTTTCAGTCTCATCGTTTAGTGCATGATTCTAGAGAGTTTCCAAAGAAAGTAAAACAAAAACTGGATTTCTTCGCTTTTAATTAAAGTAAAGCAAAGCAAAAAGCATGCGATTATTTTATTAATGTTCTGGTGAGTGATTTCAAACTCTAAAATGACAATTAAAACTAAAAGTATACATTTTAAAAAGAAGTATGCATTAATTTCATCTTGATCATTATTGCAGTTTTTAAAAAAGTAAAGAAAGTAGAAAATCATTTTTAAAAGAAAATAAATTAGTGTATATAGGTTTAATATGTTACCTTTTTCTGTAATTTAAACTCATTTAAAAATGTATACACTTGAATGAAATACCTTCAGTTTCATTATAAAATAAATTAAAATCTCTAAACTGGTATTGTATACCAATATTCCTTATTCATATCAAAACCTTCAGTACCAGGTTTGGATTGCTACTTTCAGAATATATTCTTTATTAGCCTGCATCTATTTACAGAAGAATTTCTATTTTAGTATCAGTTTAAATTTAATAAATACTAAAAAGCATTGTAAAATATATTTGTATTATAAAATAGTAGAACTCAAAGAGTAAAAGCTTATTAATTATGGATTAAATGGTGTAATGGCAATTTTAATAAATGCAAATTGATTAGTGTATTTATTTATGAGTGGATTAAGCAAATGAAATCAAAGCTATCAAAGAAGTAAATAGACTTTGAATGATTCATATTAATATCAAAGATAAAAAAATATGTGTTCAAATGTCCATTCTATATCAATATACTTCAATTCACATGACATGTTCTAAAATATTTCACATTTAATAAGTACTCTTAGAATTTACTAACATTTAATTATAATTTAAATACATGCGTAGCCCAATAGCTAATTAAAGTAGCTCATATAAAGTTTTTTAAAGGTTAATAAGTCGTTTCTCAACTTCATGTATATTCTTTTAATGAGTTATGGAATAATGCTCAAGGAGTAAGGGAAGATATTCCAAACTTGTGTTTATTTTCTCAATTTGATTTGTTTGCCCTAAGTTACCTACAACGCTTCTAGTCTTTTTTAAAAATTAAAAAAAAAATTAAAATCTAAATTGTGAAAATGTAAGAAAAATGTTTTGAAACATCTTATTAAGAAATTAAAAAAATTGTCAAATAGACATGAAGAGAAATTGAAGAAAATATTTTGAGTAAAAAAACTTATTTATTACAATTGAATTATTCTCAAAAAATGAAGTAAAAAGTATAATTTATAAACAACAAATTTTACATTAAGTTGAAAACGTAAGATCAATGAATTCAAATAATTTAAAGTATTTCCACATTTGCACAAAATTTAAATCGCTTTTAAATGATTATCCCCCTTTCAATGATTATCCCCTTACTTTTTAAACGCCATTCATATGTCTTTCTTGCATTTCCTGTTATGAAGGGGTTTTTTTTTCCAACAAAGAAGGTTTAACAAAATAGCACTCAGAAAAATCAATGCTTATAACATATATATACACACAAAACATAATGTAATAAATATCGACATGCCCTTATGCAGTCCCAATACACATGTAATAATTAAAAAGTATGATTAAATTAATGAAGAAAAATATGTATTTATTTTATTATACATTTATGGAGATTGAAGCAGTTTATTTTAATTGACTGGTAACGAATTAAACAAGTTAAATATTGTGCGTGCGTATAAAATAGAATCAAAGTTATGTTTAGAAATATGGTTGATTTCATTTAAAAACTTTCTTCATTAAAAAAGATCTTAGTCCTTAAATTTTATTTTGATATCTTGTAAGTCTTTCCACATTAAAAAGGAAAATCTCTTCTAATTATAAAATTGAAACTTCTGCAAATATTCTAATCTTAGGGAAATGAGATACTGCTTGATAAATGCTTAATTTTGTGAAATTTAAAAAAATTTGCATAATCCTATAAAATAAGCTTACATATCTTAAAAGGATGTTGCTACATCTACAGTTTTAATATCATTGAAATAACATAATTCATAAGATATTTGAAACCTTGTAATTGATTAAATATCAATATTTTTAGCAACAATTTTCAATCAGGTAATTAATTATTTAATTCTCTACAAGCACCAGATTTAAATATTATGATTATTTGCTTCAATTTAATGAGCATAAAATAAATATCGGTAGGATATCCAGAATTTTCTTTTCCTGTTTTTTTTTATTATTATTTTTTTTTATTTAGCATTCTGTTTTTGAAATTATGATCATGTTTGCATCCTTTGAATATATCGTTTCATTCTAGATTTTCCATATTTGACCAAATTTTTAATTTCTCATAGTTTTTACATTTTTCAAAAGTGAATCTCTTAATGCTTGCACATTCATTGAAATATTGCTCAACGCAAAATCAATATATTTCATCCCGTCTTACTTATATTATCTAATATTTTTTTAATAACAAGCATTCGGCTTTCCAAAAAATCTTAGGAGCAATCCATCATCAAAATCTAATATTGTTTGATAGTGACTAAAGCAATCTTGTCCCTTCATCCATTATGAGCAATGAGTTACTTTAATTATTTCAGGCTTTAAATGGCTTTGTGTGTTTTCAATGACTCAATAAATTCTCAGAAAAGAAGTTATGAAGCAATTGGGATTTTATGCCAAAAGTCATTCAATTTTCTGATTTGTTAAGTATATTCCTCACTTTTAGGCATCCTGCCTTCATTTTTAGAATCCGTAGTTATTATCAGAAACTCGTTAGAAATTCTAATACAGTGATAATAAGTTTAAATTTTCTATAGTTGAACCTTTAAGCAAATTATTATTTTTTGAGATTTTGGAGTTGATGAAATATACTTGTTTTTTGTAATTTATCTGAATTATTAGTTATTAATAAATGGAAGTTTATTAGTTTATAATTAACAACTGACATGCTATACTGGTGAAGAGAAAAGTTTATTAATTCAGTGCAAATGCTTATTTTATATAAGAAAACTTTTTCTGAAGCAAATTATCTGCCTTGATTATGATTTAAACACGATGTGACCCTTGATAAAGTCGTCTGACAGGATTAATCATTTCTTTCTTTTTTATTCATTTAATTAATTTTTGCACTTAAGTTTAATATTTATTTCTAATTTGGCTAATCTTAAAAAAATAAGATATTGCGGGATTAAATATATCTGTTTATTTTGTAAATTATCTGAACTATTGATTATTAATAACTGAAATTTTTTAATTAACAGTTGAAATGTTTATATTGATGGAAAGAAATGATTATTATTTTAGTGCAAATGCTTATTTTATATAGGAAAACATTTCTTGAAGCAACAACTTGACTATCCATTATTTCGAAAAGCTCAAGCCATTTAGAAGAAAATGTACCGATTCCCTTTTACACGGAACAATTTTTATTCTTTTATGGACAGCAACGCACTGATGATACAACTGATAATGCTTTGAAATGAGAAAAAGTTATGTATGTTTATAAATTACTGTAATGGGTTGCAAGAGAAAACAACATAAATAACGTTTAAATGTTACAACATATCATTCGAAAATATTAAAAAAATTATGACTCCATAAAACTTACTTTTATAATTCCCCACAAATAATTTACATTACTGTTCATTTTTTTCATATATAAAATCATAGCAAGTGATTACCCTGTAGTTCCTTGATAAAGATTTTCTCTTTCTGGTTCGAATTTAAAATGTACCATTTTTTATATTCAATTTTTTTTACTTTTCCGACAAATAAATATCATTTATTCCATAGAATTATATTAATAAGTATGCCAAAGCTCAGCAATTCCAGATTGAGTATTATTAGATAATTAAAATATTAATTTCATTGCTTTTGTTATCATTAAGAGTTTTTTGATTAATTTATTAGCCAAATTGTTTAATTTTCCGGCAAATGGATACTATTTATTCCGAAGAATTATATAAACATGATATGGCAACAGTTCAAGACTCAAAAGTTCAAGTTTGGATATGGTTAAAGTATTGAAAATATTAGTTTAAGTGCTTTATTTATCTTTAAGATTTTTAGAATTTGTACTGATAAAAACCTATTAATTAGGATTTACATATAAAAATTAACACTATGTAATTAAGTGAGCCCTAGAATAAATCGTTTACATTTTCGCTGCATGAATTTTGCTCAATTATCCATTTTCGAGAGTTCCATGAAGAATAGACGTTTTTTGTGGAAATGCTTCCTTTTAGATATATATTAGATATTTGATACATATTAATATGATTTTCTATACAATAACATTTAATTACCATTTAGTTAATATAGGCCAAGTAATTCATATCAATGACAGCTTCTGAATCAAAACTAATATTCCATCAGTTCTACCTGAAACTTATTAGACTATTATCCTTAAATATCTTCTCGAAGTATTAATGACAATTAATTCTGCAAACTTCAAAAGAAGCTCATATCTTATCTTACTTAAGTCTTCTGACATTTTTTTATCTTCATTTGATAAAACAAATTTTCATTACACATTTTCTGGCAGCCAACGAAAGCTCAAAGCTTAATTGCACATAGTTTCTGGAGAAAATGTAAATACTCCAAAGGTGGTAATTTTTACCACTCTTCCCCTTCTCCAATCACGTCTCCCAGGTAAACTCTAGCCGTCCGCCCTTTATGTTACTGGGATCCGTGATAGGTTTAATTAAAAGACTTTTGTGTCCCCGTGTGGCGTAACTTGCTGCATTCTCTTAGAATGCTTTTAATTAATATACGCCTCTCCTTAGCTTTTCCTCTATAAACACGGCTATGTAGTAGTTAGAAACTACAATTTACTTGCGTGATTTACTTTGCAGTTATTTTCTTTCTTGTTTAGTATGGATTATCATAACTTGCCTTGTTTGTAATAAACTTCTAAGCCTTATCCTGCACGGATTTGCGCAATTTCGTCAAAAGTACAAGATATTCTGTTGTTTTGTAATTATAAGTGTTACTAGCAACTTTGTAATATTTAAATTGTACTAAATAATAGTGTGTCTATAATTTTATCGAATTTAAAAGGCTTGTATACCATAAAATTCATTAGTCTCTTTTAGAGGATTGCCAAGAGAGCAATTAGTCAAGGGAACAATGAATCAATAAGCTTCTAATTCATGGGGACTGTCTAAACATTTACAAAAATTTTATTATTTTAAGATATTCTTTTAATAATTTCCAGATTGTCGTAAATTGCGTCGGTACTTTATAAAATATATTAAATAAATTAAATTTGCGTGTTTAAAAATGATGTTGAATGTACCAGTATAAATTGTTTAAAATTTAAGGGAAATAAAAAAATCAAACATCTCATTATCTTCTGCTCATTATTATTCGAAATACGTAATTATTATAGTACGTATTATTATACGTAATTTATTTCACAAAATTATTCTAATATGATTTTTTAATATTTTTTACATTGAAAATATTCAATTTATATTAGTTATAATGTTTATTTCCTTGATTATTTAATATAAATATTTTTCGTATGTATATACCAATATTTCTTTTATTTACTATCTCAATGAAAGAAGGAATTTTTAAAACATTTTCAATTGCTTTTTATGATTGTAAAATAAATATATGTTTTATATATTTAAAAATCTCTTTTTATTGTTAGATATTTTTACTACTTCTCAAAAATATTAATTACTTAGAGAAAATTACAAAGAAAAAAATTCAGAACAACTTATTTTATGGCATCTTCTGAATTATTTACTAATTCATAAAATTTAAGATTGAAGGACACAACCGTAAATAAAGCGTATAATATTACGAAAGGCATATGCGGCGATCTTTCAAAAAGGGGCATGACCGTCATAGGTAATATACCTGTTAACTAGACAATATCACCATTCCTTTATTTCCTACAGAAAACAAGAAAATGTTATTTCTTATCTCTATATCTGAGGTAGGAGCCCGTGGAAAGAACTGAAGAAATGGTAAAGAATAGCTGCGTTTTTTTCCTTTCTTCATGAGATAGTTAAATACATTCTACAGAAGCCTTAAATTTCTTATGATTCATTCCCCAACAATTAATGTTGATTCTCATAGGATTGCATCACTTACTGTTATGGAAATAATATTTTGCACTATTATTTTAGTAGATTGTTTTGAATATTTCCATATTACAGATGTATTCCCAAACTGAGCATACAGTAAAAAGAATTCAAAGATAGGTACAGAAAATTAACTGGATTATTAATAAATTTAGAAATTCTTATCCTATTTTGTTCCCAAGGAAATTTCGAAAACAATTATTCAATTCTGAAGATTGTATGGAGCTTCTAAACAGGCAATATTGTTTCGAAAAGATGTGGGCTGCAAGAGGAAGTCCATTAGAATCGAACTTATCAAAGGAATGTTTCATTAAGGAGTGAAAATATTTCTTATTGCAGTAGAATAATTACTTCTGCAAGAAATTATTTTTTAATCAGTATGTCTAGACGAAAATGAAATAAAGTTTTCTAAATTTAGAAATGATATATTTTCTCAGTGACTCTCGGATTTGAAAAAACAATAAAGGAGTAAGAAAAAATAATCACATTTAGCATAATAATTGTGATGTAAATCATTCTAAATATTCCGTATAATCCAATTATTTAATAAAGGATCAAATAGTAGTCTAATTGATTTAGTGAAATTTTCTGATCTGATTTTTGCCATATAATAAACTAAAAGCTAAAAGGCATCAATATTACTCAAAACTAATCTATGAAATTTTTAAAAATTATGAACTAATGTCTAGCATACGATATGCCTTGAAAGATTAAGATGTGTGCAATGATATTGTCAAAAGTTATGGTCCAGAAAACTTAAAATCATTCTACTCTTATTTCATCCTCTTTAGGGGGGTATAGAAATTTTTCAATAGCGTAGTTAATCCTTCTAGGTGTAAAAAAAAATATTTCTGACAAATGTTGCTTAATTCTGTCAAGGAGTATGAATAATATGAGGTTCAAACGGTAATCAAAATTTTTGACCTATGCATCGGATAAAGAGAAATATTTCTTTATTGGTCATGACTTAAATATATCATGATTACTAACAAACATATTTACATATTAATTATTATATAAATAGTATTTGATTATATATTTACTTTATTTTAAATATAAGCAATTCAAGCGTTTGAAAAACATTAATAAATTATCTCCCAAGAAGTTTTTGCAATAACATATTATTTAACTTTATGAACTTATAAATAGCGAAACCCTGCACTTCAATGTTATTTCATTTTATATCAGTTATTAAAAGGAAACAACGTATCGTTTGAGTACATTTCCTCGTAAATCTATATTGAAGTTGCAATTTAATATTTTTTTTATTTAAATTATATGCATCGTTCAAAAAAAAGCCATATTATCCTGATTTTTCAGGTGTGATTTGTTTGCATGTAAATCTGAATATAGTGATGCAAAAGTTATTTGTCCCTTAATTTTTGCTTCAAATAAATAAATGCTTTTGATCACTTTTGAATCAGAAATTTATGACAGTTTATTATCATGAAAATTTTATTAAGTAAAAGACAATCTTTTTAAATATAGAAATCAATATAATCATGCATGACGGGTTCTCATATTTTTAACGCAAATCTTTTCTATTTTAAGTGATTTTTTAAAAAAATTAATGATCTGATTTCTTTTCATTACTCATAAGATAGGAAAAAAAATTATATCTCTTCTGTTAAGGGGAAGTTAAGTTTTTGCGAAACCGAATCAGGATATATCTTCTTCAGAAAGAATGGGATACTTAGGTGCTGATTTAATTATTTGACTGAGATTGAAAAACACGAGGCTTCTTCCTAAATACCTCTTGTGTAGTTTCAAAATAGATTCACAAATCAAATTGAGTTAAAGAAATTTCTTCTTAGATTTTTCTCTACACAGTTTAGCAATTGTTTCTTAAATCATTTACCCAATTGCAATAATACCGATTTTTATTTAATGTTTGGTATATGTATATTAGTAAAAATGATTGAAACAATAAAAACCAACATTTTATAATTGTCACCCAAATTTCCATATCAGGTTCAATCTGACCTCGAATCCTAAATTTTTTGTTATATGTGTTAGAGTTGTCTTAGGAAATGATAAAATTTATGAATATTAAATAATAAATGCAAAATGTCTTTATGAAAGAAAATATTTGAATAAATCGTTGGTAAAAGGGATTAAATTCGATATATAAACACTAAAGAGGATAAAGATTTTGAGATACTATTTAATCACTTACTATTGAGCACATACGTCAAAGTTTATCCTCGTTCGGATTGAAATATCGTAAGCTATTTAGAAATATTCGCTCTTAGTTTTAAACCATTTATATCTATTTTAGAAAGTTTCTGAATGAGAAAACCTACTAAAAATAAAATTAAACAGAGTTGCATCTAATACAGGCACTTGTGACATTAAATAAATAAGGCATTTATTTAAAAGTGAAAAATTCAAGTTGCAAAATTTGCTTTGCAAATTATTTAAAATAAAAGGTCGAACTCTTTATACTTGAGAATAATTAATGACTAAGCACTGAAACATCAGTTTATGATTTTAGAAAAGTAAAATCATAATATTTCTGCTAAAGAATTATTTTGGTTATTAAGAAATTTTTTTTCAAATACTCTAGAATACAAATTCCCAGAAAATTAAAATTAACACAGGGAAAACACATAGTGCGCATATGAGCTCGAAACACAGAATTTTACTGCATTTACGCTCTTATAATTTAACTTCCTAATTTATTTTAATGAATCATGTGATTGTTTACAGATGCTATTTTTATTCTGTCAAACAATAAGCATTTCATTCTGTTTTGATACTGTCAATTTTTATTTAACGAAACCCAAATGATAGTCGTTACGCTAGTTATTGCCTATAATAATATTAACGATCATATTACTTGTATTAATTTCTTCAATACCAAAAAAATTCTTGTGCTTTCTATTAAGCAAAAAAAAAAAATGTCATATTAAATATGCATTTTGAGAAGAATTCTAGTTAGAATTAGAATAGAATTTTGAAATTCTATTCGCAGCCACTTTTTACATTATGTTTACTTTCTTTTTTTTCTCTTCACTTTTATTGATACTTTTTCTTCCTCTTTAACACGTGCTGAATGAAATTTGATTCATAGAAAAAAATTTTCTTATGTATAACGTAAGTATTTGAATATTTTAAACAGCAGTTTCTAGAATATAAAATTTTAATTAACATGCAATTCTTGTGCGATTTTATGACACTTTTAACTAATTAATCCTACAGAGAATATTTTTACGACTTCTTATTCAATAATATTGAAAATTATTCATAAAAATAATTAATTTTACAAGAAAATTATAATCGGATTCCGAAGTGAGATATTATTTAAAATTAAAATAGTTCAAAACTTATAAAAGTAATGTATAGGAGGTTATCAGCTTTTTAAACTTTAATTTATATGCATTAGATCATATTAATGAGCAGTACCTTTGTTATCTTTTCTCAAATATAGTGATTAATTTTGGCTGAACCTATTTTTTAATTGTTGTCTTTCAAGAATGAAGTTTTAAATATGTTTAAAAAGTTATTCTTTCTAATCTGTGCTTAACTCAGCTTTAATTGTATATTTACTGTTTGATTAAGGAAAACATTGAGCAGGAGAAGTTTTTACTTGTTTTTACTCTTCATTGAAAGCAATAGAAGAAGTTAGTGAAGTCTTACATACAGAATTTTCTCATAGTCGAGTGGGTATTCGAAAAAGATTTTAAAGATTGACCTGAGGCTTCGAAGTATCATTAATTATGATCTTAATTGATGTAAAATATTTAATATGTTACTATATGTAAAAATTATGAGTTTGGGAATAAATAAAAAGCTTATTTTGTTTTATTAATAGTTATTTTTTTTGACAGTGAGAGAGGTCTTTGAAGCTTTGAAAACTTCTGCTACAAATGTGGGTCTTACTATCAACGAAGATAACACCAAATTTATGTAATTCCCACCCTCAACTATAAATCACAGCGTTCCTCTGTATATTAATGGTCATACCTTTGAAAAATACGATCATGGCCCAATGATTAATGACAATAATAAACTCGGAGCAGAAGTTGACAACATAATAAAAATGGCTAATAAATATTTCTTTGGACTGAAAAAACAACTAAGATCCAACTTAATCAGTCGAAAAACTAAACTAAAAATTTATAAAACTTTTATTATAAGGTTCTGCTCTATGCAAATGAAACTTGGACTCTTAACTTGGACACTCAGCATTCTCTAAACATGTTCGACAGAAAGATACTTAGAATTAACTTTGGCCCAGTACTAGAGAGAGGATATTGGCGAACTGTATTCAGTTTTGAATTATACAAATTCTATAAGCAACATAGCAACTATAATAGCAACTATAATTCTATAAGCAACATCTATATAACACTGGTTATCTGAAGCCATAGGTCAAGATGTTTCAGCCATATCTGGAGAAGCTCTTAAAGCAGCACCCTCAAAATATCCACTTTTAAAAATCTTATGGGATCCCCGGTCAGAGGAAGACCCCCAACTAGATACTTGGATGATGTGGAAAGAGACCTGAGGGTTCTGAGGATAAAGAACTGGAAGGGAATTGCGGGGAATAGAAAACGCTGGAAAGTGAGCGAGGTTGAGGCAGTCAAGGTCTGCAAGGGATTATTGTGGTCATAAAGAAGAATTTTTTTTTTTGAACATTTTGTATGATACAAGAAAATGCTGTTTCAAACCACATAAAAACTAAAAGTACTAAAAAAGATATACTTCATGACAATTTAAAATACATAGCAAGTGACCAATATTCGGGAAGTTAAAGCCTTGTTTTTCGATTTCACGAAGATGAGTATGTTTCGAGAATCGATAATATTAGAAGCTGAATTGTTTGCAATACAGAAAAAATATGAGTAAACAGAAAAAAAGAATTTGAGCTCATCAGTCATTTGATTAAGTTAACATAATTTGCAGTAATTTCAACAAATTTTAAGGAATTCATAATATAAACTGGAGAGGGGGATGATATGTGACTAATTTTCGGAAGATATCTTCTAGTAGTTGTAATTATATTAAAGTCCCATTTTAAAGCAACACTAGGGCTATTTTGGGACGGACCTCGTAATTTTGAACAGCGTGAACGAGGACGGCAACTGATCTGGCGCCACCTCTCCAAACTTCCACACCACACCAGCTGAAAGACGTTTGGCCTCGATGGATTTAACGTGCGTCAGACCCACTTAAACGACGGTTCTTCGATGGAATCTGGTCTCGAACCTGCAACCCTCCAGCTTCGGATGATACGTGGTCACCGCGGCCCTCCTGGGAAGATATCAAGGAGCAGGAGAAAGAAATTATTCGATTAACTACACTAACAAGTCTATATTGTTTATTTTATTTTATACTGCACATTTTTATATTATTTGGTTAATATATCATTACCTTTATTCGTTGAAATTTTTATTTACTCATGTTTTTCATGTGAAATATTTGGGTTCTTTAAACAATGAACTAGAATGATGAGTAATCAAATAGAATTGGATTATAAAGAATAATGAAAAGGCTAAAGCATCTCCTATTCTTGCAACAACTTATAAATAAACCCTCCGAACGGGCAACTGATTCCATCTGACCTTTGTTCAATATGAATTTCATGCACAAAATTCATGGTCTTTGACAAATGATTATTTTTCATCTGTCATAAGAGAAAGCTTTGCTCCGATATTTCTGAATAAATATTAGAAAAACCCTCTGGTGCTGAAATAAAAAATACAATAAAAGCCTTGAGAAATAGGTACAAAATTTGATAAGGCTAACTCTACATATTTATTATGCTTCGTAGAGTGATCAGTCTATCATTGTGAGTTCTCACGAGAATTGAATGTTAACTGATCTGGAATTTAGCCATAACACATAAAAATGTAGTCAATAAAAAGCTTTTATTTAAAAAAAATCAAAGCCACTTTCACAACGCATATATATAAACAGCACTTAGTTCATTACATTTTATATTCGTCGAAAGATTCCAACCAAGATCTTTCTATCATTCTTCTAGAATGAAAACAAATTCAACAAACATTTTATGGTGAGAACGACATTCAGTTGCCAAATCATTAAAAAAACTTCGGAGCATAAAGTTTATGGAAGTGAAAAATAAAAACAAATGCTGCATATACAAAACTGCGTTTGCTGGAACCAGACACATGAAAGCAGTAAAGCTTATTTTGAAACAAATATACAAATGGAGCAAGAATAGGATATACTTCAGAGTTTTCGTCATACTTTATCATCCAATTCTATTTGATCACCCCCTATTCTTGTTCATTGTTTAAATACCCCAAATATTTCATATGAAAAGAGATATCAATTCCTGCTAAATTGATATCTCACTTAAGCATAAAGTAAATAGTTTTTATAAAATCTTATAAGATCAAAAATTTTTAAGGACTAGGAAAATTTATCCTAAAGAAAAAATGTTTTGAAATGCCTTGAAGTTTCATACTAATTTTTTTTATTCCTTAATTATACACTTAAAAGCAAATTTTAAATAACCGTATTTATTAGATTACATCAGAAGTGAAAAATACTTGCAATTACTTCCATAACAAAAACGAAGTGTTGCTAGTGCTATCATTCAGATTGATTGTTTTGGTTGTCATACTGGCGAACAACTTCACCGCTGTTGATCTCAAATTCATAGAGTACTTCATTCTGCAAAAATGCAACTATACAAACACTTGCTTGTTTGTTTTTTTAATTTTTTTTAATAGGACGAAATTAGCTAGCCTATTTTTTTTCTATATAATCTAAAAACTGAACCACTTATTATTAAGATACTGTATCCCATCATATACTAAATTATAATTTGTAGTATCTTTAATGTTAAAATTCATAACACCCTCATCAGTAAAAATCAGGCCCAGAGAGAAATAAAAAAATGGAATATATCTAACCCCAAATGAATGGAATTGCATCCAAATTTCCAATATGCAATAATTTTTTAGATACAAGAGGAAGTTTCCTGCAGCGAGGTGGAGCACAATCTTAATGCTAATTGAAATCAGAGACGTTTTCTTTTAATTGAGGCAATTAGGACTCAGACAGCATATAGTATTAGATTACATATGTAACTATGAATTCCGAAAGGAAGAAATGATTAAGAAGGCATGGAAATCATTTATTTTGGAACACTTTATTCATGCTCTATTGTGTTACGTGGAATTTTCGTTTTCCAGAATCTCAAAATAAGCTATTTAACAGTGGTAAGTAAATGAAACGTTACTAATGTTCACGAGTTAATTGTTGTAATCATATTACCTCCAGTTGCGCATGACAATACGCACACAGTTTGTTCAATTTGGATTTTTGGTAATTTTTAGGTTTTGTGCCGTGACACCTGTCATAGTTGAGCTAGAGATTATTATGGAATACATAAGGAATTACTGTACGATGAAAGTTAATTTATCAATATATTGGCTTGAAGCAACTTCGAATTTATTCGCATAAATATTTTCCGAATATACAGCCTGTCACCTCAAACTATTTCATCTTCTGATGTGTCACAGTAAGGATTTTTATTTTCTCAAAAAATTGGTTTTGAAGTTTTCCAGAGCAATACGAATCTTGGAAATTTATTAACATTCAGTAAGTTCTTTCTTTCGCTGATGTTACTATTTTGAAAACAAACTTTTTTGTTTTGCCGAAAAAAAACAAAAAACAAAAAATGTTCACCTTTGATAAAAAAAAAAATAACTAAAAGGCATTCCCAAATGAAGTTATTTTAATGTTATAATAATTTATTGGTAAAAATAGAAAAATGACAAACTTTTGCTGATTTATCAATTAATTTATGATATAGGTTGAGGTAAATATACTTACCAGAGAATATTCAGGGAAATTAAATGTGGTAATCATACTTATTACTGAGCATTAGGGGTAAAAAATACCTTCAAAAGTTTACTGGGAAATGTGCATATCATTTAATTTTAAGGGAATTAAAAAATTGTTGGAGGTTTTTTTTATTATGAAGAGGTGCAATCGTTTTGTATTGAAATCAAACTGAATTGAATTTTTTAGTTAAATTGAATTCTGAAGCCAATTTTGCATTTCATGCAATTTTTAGACGGATTATTATGTAGCAAAAAAAATGTAATTTAGTATTATTTTTCCAATAACATACTAATCAGTTTATAAGTAAAAAAGTAAGCTAAAAATTGTAAATTACATATTTAAATATCTAATTCAATAAAAATATATTGGAATATATATAAGACCATCAAAACAAGGATATCGAATTTGAAGAAACGTCTACTGCATCAACAATTTAATCATGTTTCAGAAATTAATACTGAATTTAAATTATAAAAATCTAATAAAAATTTCTGATTATAAAGCTATTTTAGATATAAGGAACACAATTCATCTTTGTTCTATTTCTGAGATGATTTTTGAAGCGTGAAATTAAGTGAGAAACGCTGGAATCTCGAAGTTGTTAAGAAAACACTCTACAATACTTTTTCACGCCGTTAGAAAGAATATTTCATAAGAGATAAGTATATATAGAGACCAAATTCTGCGAAGGGTTAAACTTTTTCATGATTATAATATTCTTGATAAAATTCATTGTAGTCATAGTTTTCATTTTGTATATTTCCTTTTAAATTGCCTATATTAGACATGATATGTAATAGATTACATAACAGCAGATTTAAAAGACAAAATTATATACTCAAAAGTACGGAATAAGTATTAAAAGTCATTAGCATTTGAAATTTAGGAGACCAATTTTTTTGCTCGATAATAATAAATAATAAGTCATCGAACAAATAGCTCTAATTTTTTTCACGAAAATTAAACACAATTTTTTTCATACTCACCATCCTCAGTCAGTAATTATTTATATTTCCATAATAATGGCAAAGGCAAAAAGGATAAAAAAATATTTACTTCATCAAATTTTTAAAGAATTTCCTAGGATCAAATAAAATTTTAAAATCCTTTAAAGATGTTAAGAATACTAGAGTTTAGAGTTCCAAATAAAATGCCTTTTTGACATTTAAGTTCTTACTTCTGTTATATTTAATTACAGCAAAATTCAAGAACGAGTATCTTCGAACAGATAAATAAGTAAATTTCGTCTTACTTATTTTTCAATCAATCTTACTTATTTTTCAATTCATCTTACCTTTTTTTGCATAATGTAAAGCCAAAAGTTGTTTATACTGAATTTATCTCTGTCAGTAGGATACTAAGCAAAATATAATGGTTAAATCAAATATGTATTATGCATTTCTTATAATGTGTTCTTATGAAATGTCTTCCTTAAAGAAGGTAATTTCCATCCTGAAGCATTGTTTAATAAATTATTTCTTTTGAAAAAATATATACATTTATTTTCAAGACATCCATACGATTATAATACTTTCAAGATATTATATTTTGTATAGTTCCGTATATATTTAGAATATCCACAGCTGAATCTCAAAAATCAATTCAACGAATGTTTCTGATAATATCTTATATAAATATCCGATTTATCCTTTTTCTGAAACCATTCTTAGAATTTTTGTGACCTATTTGAACATATTTCAACAAAAGTTTCTTTTTAAAGTTTATATATCAGGCTTTCTTTCAATTTTGATCCAAGATTAAAGCGAAACGAAAAGAATTTCGTAAGTGTAAAATTTTTATTAAAAACGTAAAAGAATAATATATCCTTTTTTGTATATTATTGAGATGTTCATTAATTCTTATTATTCTGCAATATTTAATAATTTCATTTGCACTCTATATCTATTTTCTTTATATATTATATTTAGTAGAAAAGGCTACGTTTTGTTATTTTGTTATTATTGAGTTTTTGTTACAGTTATCTGTTTTGTCACGAAGCTATAAAAATTTTATAGCTTCATAAGTCAAATTAAACAAACACAATAAGAAGTTTTTTTTTATTTTAATGTCTACTATTTTTAGGCCTTCTAGAAGTATTTATGCTTTTGAAAGAGAAACTTCATTATTTATTAATTCATATTTGTCACATTATGCACTAATCATCATTTGTAACATTCTTAATTCAAAATCAAATATATGAAAACATATATAAAATAACCCTGAATTCTTACCTTTTTATTACAATATAAAGTAATTAAGTGGAAATAAAACAAAATCTATATTCCTCAACTTTCACCTCTATTGAAAATAAATTAACTATAAATATTTTATTACATCTTCTAGCATTCAAATGAACATGATCTCAAACCAATTCTACCAGTTCTAATATTTTCTCTAAAATAATAAAAAACTTTTCATTTTATTATAAAAAAAAAGTGAATGTAACTATTTATGCACATAGATTCGCAAAAATGAAGAAAGAATTCTATTACACAAAATAAGACTTTTATATCGTAAATTGTGTTTCTTCTCAAGAAATGCTAGACTCTACCGAACTCATTGATTTCCATTCCTTATTTACGACTCTTCCAATTACTAAAGCACGTAACAGCTGTTACAAGATTTTCAGAATATAAATCTTTGCGATTTCTAATGAGAACAACACCTTTATGTAGTGAAGTTTGAAACAGAAATACTCGTAATTAAATTTTTCCGCCTTCTTCCTAGATTTTACTTAGATAAAAGATGGCATGTTTTGTGTTGTAATTAAATGCGCAATTTTTTTACCCCTTCATTTGTCTCCGTTAAATTAGTACCACAGCTGGCTGTTATAGATTTTAACTTTGTTCCTCTTACAAAGTAGTTTCAAATATATTAAGAAACTACTTGTAAGAGAATGACTTGGAGTTAAAGGACACTGTTGTTCAAAATTTTACTTCAAACTTAAAACTAAGTCGCGCAAACTTTCTGCTTCTTAATGGTTAAAGCTACTGAATTTATTATTTTTCAAGTATGCACTGAATTTTAGGTATCACCTTTGTTGTTTATCTAAATGTGGAAAATCAATAAAAATAAACCGAGGAAAATTTTGTAGTATTAAAGAAGCTATTATCAGTGATTCAATATTTCAAATCTAGGTAAGTTATGTAAAAATTGAAGTAGCAAAAATTATTTCATAAAGCTTAAAGCTGAGAATCTACGAAATCAATATGTTTTTACAATGGATGTAGATGCTAAATTAATTTTTCAGATATATTGTAAATTTAGCTATTATTTTTTTACTTATTCGGATGCATCCCAATCGACCAAAAAGGGTTATGAGAGTCTATTTGACCCCTTAACATATTTAAACTTTTAACATTTAAACAGTTGTGCCTTTTATAATTATTATTACCTTGGAGGCGAAGCTTCGCTAGGCATATTTTTTTTTTGTAAAATTGTGTATAAAATCATACCCTATGGTTCGTTTAAAGTTATAAACGAAAAATTCCTAAAGCGGGATCAAACATGAGAAAAATGCATGGGTGTCCGAAGCCATAACCACTACTTCTTCTCTGATACACTTCTGCAGCTCATGTATAGCCAGCCACATGTAAATATTTAGTTATAAAAAATGTTTTTTTTTTTTCCTTTTTGTGTGTGTGTGTGAAATCGCGTTTTTTCAGGAAAGATATCCATAAAGATAAACTTAAAAAAAGTAAAACCTTATCTGAATATAAAATTTGATCCAAATCGTTTGAGCCGTTTCCGAGATACACGAAATAGATTTATATATATATATATATATATATATACAAGAATTGCTCATTTAAAGTTATAAGTCGGTCAAGGAATTGCGTGGATTACTTAAATATCTCAAGTATTATGGGAATTCTTATTCAAAACATAAGACGTTATCTAATCAGATAGTAGAAAAAAAATAAAACAACTAAGGGAATTAAAACAGTTACTATCAACTATAAAATGTTAGCAATTTAATTAAATTTTAATAATACTCAAAATAATAAAATTTTCAACATTAACGGAGTGTTTCAAGATTCAGGAGTGACATTAAAAATCAATAATTCGAAAGGAAATTAAATCAGAAAAATGTCATTTATCTAGAAGAGGCGAAAACAAAACTGAGGTCATTACCGGCTAAGGTTGAACCCTTCCAAAAGGAGGTACGTCTCGTCATCGATGGAAGGTAGCCACCCCCACCCCTTCGTGTGCCCTCAAGGGTGGCGCGAACCATCCACCATACAGGAAATTTCTCATCCTCAATTACGAGGTGCCCTCCCCCCCCCCCAAAGGCACAAGAAAGTGGATAAGGTGACTTTTTTGTTTCTTTTTAATTAACTGAATTTTCAAGATATATGTATATATACCCACATACTGATCTAGTTGTAGCAAGAGCAAACTATTCTTGATTGACCAATTTTGTGTAGAGTGATTATACAATATATATATATATATATATATATATATATATTAGCTTTTTGCAAATTTATAGAAGAAACCATTAACTAATATAAATTAATTTCATGCCTTATTTTGAACACTGACAATTTACAGTTCCTACTTTACTCCTGCAAATAAAAGAAATGAAAGTGCATGTGAGCCTTTTTAAAACTCAATATGTGCCTCATATTCATATAAAAAAAATATATTTTTATTTCGAGAAATCCATTCTGAGCTGCTAGTCAAATATTTTCTTTAAATAATTGTGTTACTTATCATTAATATGGAATTGCTTTTATGATTTCAAACAAATAAAATAAATTCGCAAGACTGTAATCATTTCCATATTTAAAAGAAACATAAATTGCATTACCAGACTACAAAATTATTGCAAATTATCAGCAGATATAATTATTATTATAATTAGTAAATGAATAATGCTTATTAAGTCCTTTCTATTTGCAGAAATATTAGACAAGTTTATTAATGTATTTTTACTAATATAATTACGTTTTCTTAAAACTAATTAATGGAAATTATATATAAATGTCAATAAAATTATATATATAATAAATTACTGTGTTTTCTTATATTTAATTAGCAGGGAAACAACAACCATTTATGTATTCAAAGGGACCCGAGGCAAAACAATTTTAAATCATGAAAATGTACGTAAATTACTTATTAACTCATTTAGTTAACTTTTGTATGAATAGTTTTAAATGAAGAGAATAAATAAATTATTCTAAGAAACATAAAGCAGATTATATATGAAAACTAATTAAATGTTGAAATATGATATTTAGAGGATTCCACGAAATGTTCATTAGACAAAGATAAATCAATTAATTTTTCATAATATTTAGAGAAAACTACTGACGTGAACTTTAAAAGTTGATAGAGAATTAATATACTTTTAAAATAAACTTCTGATGTTTTTCTAATTCTTAGTCATGTTTGAAATTTTAGAATTATGACCAATTATTTTTAATGAATCATTTCAAAATCAATAAACGCTAATATTTTAGAAGCATAATGTTACAAGAACATTCTCACATCGCAAATGAATTCAAAAACAAATATTTTATACAATTTTTTCTTCATTTTTTTTACTATGCTACACACCTTCATTTAAGTGGTATATTTCAAAGTTTATGTTTTTTTTAAACTTAAAAAACGCGTTTTCTCAAATTAAAATTTTACATGAATTTCTTATTGTTGTATTCATATCCAATTTATATATTCACTCATAAGAGATTTGTGAATCTAATTACTGATTTTCAGGCATATAAACTAGAACTGAGTCACTCAGGATTCGATACAAATATTAAGAGCAATCTAAAACACGTGCACTTGCGAATATATTATTTATATTTCAAGACTCTTTGCAAAAAAATTATTGTTGTAAGTCAGAAATAAAGTAAATTGAATTAAATTTGCAATTTCATCATAAGACATTAAAATAACTACAAATTACGGCATTTTGTATTAAAATATATTTCTGTATAGATATCAAATATTAAAGAATTAAAAAAAAATGAAAAGTATGAAACCGAATATAAAAATTTCTACTCAGACTAACAAATTTCCAAGTAAATACATCCCTACAATCATTTTGCATTTTATACTATTTTAAACATTAATTAGCGCTTCAAACGTAACATGTAAATTTCATTAGTTTTTCTTGAAAATAGCTACTATAAGGACTCTTCTATGAAGAAGATGCAAACCTTCAAGTATTTATTTCTTTAAATTTCGATGTAATGGGAAATAGTAAGATAGCATTCTGGTTTCGACGTTCTTTTTGGTGCTCTTCCATTAAATAGCCTACAGATGAATAGTTAGTCGATAACGATTTATTCTATTTTGTTGTTAGTAAATACAATCGAAATCTTATTTTATGTAAAAAAATATCCAAGAATGTATTTTCCCTTCGATGACACTTTTATCTTTATTTTGGAAGATAAATCGAGTTTGAGCATCGAGCATGTTCAGCAATCTTGAGCAGAACCACAAGCAAGCTTCATAGACTGCCGTCGTCTGATGTGTATCATCTTTGACAAATTTCCGTTCACGGAACTGTTTAATAACTGCTCTGTTGAATCTCACTAATGGCTGTTACAAATTCTAGAAGAAATTCTTTTGCAGGTCAACTAAATTTTGTATTAAATAACTACCACAGCATACACCTAGAAATATGTTAATAAAAATAAAATAAAAAATTACAGTTTTAGGCGTGGCGATCTGATAGATTAGCATTGCATTTTCCGTCGCCTGGCAACGGGTACTGTCACAGAAACTTCATTATTACCATTTCTTAAAAGTTAATGAAGATAGCTAAAAGCATTCCACAAAATCAGCAAATGATTAATTGATTTCAAAGATGACCATAAAATATTTCAATAATATCCAATAAATCGCTCGCGTCTATAGGAGAAATATATTACACTAATTTTCCGTTTCACAGTTTCTTCGAAAATTTTAGACTACAGCAAACGATTCTTACAGTGGCAAGAAATTCACAGGTGTGCGTGCCAAAACAATCCCCTGTAACTCATAGAGATCCCACACAAGGTGTCCGGTACCCTATAGAAATCGGAAAAAGGTTTATATCTTCTAAATGAATTAATTTTCGACCTAAAATTGTGCTCCTGAAAACTGTGTTCCAACAAATAATCTCAGACGACGGGTCGCGAACATCATTTTTACTTCTGAGATAATTGCCTGACGAGGTGTGCTATGCGTCGTTGGCAATTCTGTGACAAAAGCAGCTCGACCTGCTTGCTACGTTTTTCTACTGCAAGTGGTTAAAAAGCAACAAAAGCTACTTTTTTATAAGTTGTTAATACATTATATTTTTACATACGTTATTTCTATAATTTGCAAAATATTTATGCATTTTCAATCTTATTTATAAATAATTTCTTCGATTTCTTCATTAATTTAAATAGTATATGCTAAAATTTATGTATTTAAAGATAAAAAAAATGCCATATTATTTTCATAAGCGTACTCTATTTAAAACATTTTTAAACAAGAAAATACTCAATTTTAACTCAGGGAAACCTTAATTAGTTTCTCTTTGTTTCTAAAAATGCAAGGAGGTGCAGATTCAGATATAAAATTTTCTCTCCACTTCAAAAGCATAATTCTGAGATATAGGAACTATATCTTCAAAATTAACAGCACAGTACTTGAGAAAAATTGGCCAGTGTTGTGACGAAGAAGCAAACAGATAAAATCTAAGTGCGATAAAAGGTTGCGTCTGTTTCTTTCCGACTTTCTCATCATTTTTATTTACTTTTCTTTCAGTGTTCTAAGAAGCAATACGTTACTTGCAGCTTTATTTCACTTTTTTCTTGTTGTAGAAGTAACTGAGCAGAAACATTCTCATCAGTATTTTCTTAAGACATAGTTATGACCATACCCATTAGATGAAGTGTTCAGTCTTCCTCCAAGCAAATACATTTCTTGTATTAGAAGAAAGAGTTATACACTTTCCTTTACTTCGTCTTTAAATCTAATACTGTTTTTGGCCGTTGTAGGTAAAACATTTTCTTCCACAATTTTAAAGTCAATATACCCTTTATTGACATCCTAATCTATTTTATCGAGCGATGAAGTATTATACTAATTTGGAATTAGTACTTTTATCTAGTAAGATCTTATAGTTGTTAAACCATTAATTTTAGAAACAATTTTACTTGAACAGAAAGGAAGATAATTTTTCCCTAACTGAATAATATATATTCAGCTTTTTGTTTATGCTATGTTTTCCCTCTTATCGAATTCCCTTTCAGTTGATCAGAACCATCTTACTTCATTCATTTCGAATGTTTTTAAGAGGGGTACAATTGAGTTTTCCGTCCTTGAATTTTAAAGCTGAACATAGCAAATACGTCTTTTTCCCCCTTTTCCATTCCACGTCATTCATTACTTGTTTGATCTTGACTGATTGCCAATGCTAAGTTTATAATGATTGCACTCGCAAGTTTCCCAAAAGAACTAATTTGCAATTACCAATGTATTCTTTATTGTATAAACAATTAAAGTAGTAACAATCTTATACTTTCAGGAACTTATTTAGTATGTATTACTTCTCTTATAATTATTGTATATGTGTTATATTACTTTCTTAACTAATTATTATAATGTCAACGTTTTATAAATGCTTCTCTTCATAAAAAAAAGAAAACATTTATGAAGATACCGATTAACATTCTTAAAATATATCATTTGCTATCAAAGGAATAACAAAAATTTTAAGATGCCCTTTCTCCTTTATGTGAAAAACTACTGGTATGTGGCATCAAACAATTTGAAATAAAAATTATATACCACATTTAACCAGTTTTAATACCATGGATAGCATTATTTGCAGCATTTTCAACAATTTCTTCAATGGCCATGATTATATAATTAAACACCTCCGATTAGATTGTTAGCTTTGAATAATTTTAAATCCACTTAAAATTTAATAAACAATTTGAACACATGATGTGATTTTAAATTTAAATTAATTAATGATTAGTTTCACTTTGGCGTAGAAATGGGCTAACACTTATCGCTGAAATGAAAGTTGCATAATACAAAATAGATGGAGCGAAATCCATGATGTTTTAACTTTTTATCACAAATCATACAGAAGAAGTTCGATTCTTTATTAATAACTGAGCAAATTAATTTTATCTAATATGATATTTAATGTTATTTTCTTAAATCAATCTTGACTCCAGGAATACAAGATATCCATACATTAATATCCCAACTTCCCAACTTTGAGGGTAATAGAAAAAAAGTATGACACTGCTCTTCAACGGAAATCGAAAATAACAGTTTAATGTTTAAATTCTTCACGATTATAAGTATTCATTGTGAGCCCCTCCAGATATGCGAACGATATCGAAGCAGTACAAAATCTCAATGCTTGCCGTTTTCTGTATGTCTGGTGTGAAGCTACGAAAGGTGGCAGATATGCATGCATAGTGGTAGTAGATATTTTCTCTGGGGCTATAACAAACAGTAAGCGTTTGTTCCACCTCCATCGGCTATAGTTGATGATCTTAAAGCACCTTAGACATGCAGTCTTTGAAGGCATCACACCTGACAAACTTAAAAAGGTGTGCGATAAGTTTTTCATAAATCGATCATATACTTGGAGGAACTCACATTTAACACTTTAACGCTGTGAAATTTAAACTTTAAACTGTTATTTTCTATTTCCGATGAACTACAAAATTGTGTCTTGTTTTGTTTTCTTTTAACAGCCTTGCCAAATTAGGCATAGTTTAGTTATATTAATGTCCCGTTTTAAAGCAGCGCTAGGGTTCTCTTCGGACGGACCTCGTAATTTTAAAACGCCATCAGATGACGAGGATAACACCTGAGCTGGCACCCATACTCTAAACTCATAAATCACCCACCGAATGACTATATTGAAATATATATTAAGAAAGCTAAGCTTCATCATTAAGAGGACAAAGCTTAAAATGTTCATAATTCATTTGTTATTTATTTGGATTCTAAAAGCTATACAAGTAATAGAGTTATTTTAAAAGATCTATGACAATTCGAGTTAATTTAATCTGGAAATTTTAATTTGTTATTGAAACTGTGTATTGTACCTTTAAAAATTTGAAGCGAATTTTAATATGAAGATAATTTCTTGCTTGATAAAATACACTTATAGAAACAATATTTAAAGCAACAGAGATTTTTGATTTGAGTGGGCAATAATTATTCCCTGAGTATCTGCATCTATTAATTTAGGTAACTTAATTATTTTGTCTAAACTATCTTACTATATAATGCAAATTAACAAAAAAAAATTACAATCATTTATTTCAGCTGAAATATTTTAGCATCTTTGAACTACATATTTTCCTTATTTGAGAAAAAAGTAAACAAACCTGAAATAGATTAATTTTTAAATTCCCCCCAAAATGTAATTTATCAGCCTGAAACTTTATCTGAACTGTTGAGTTGTAAATAGTTTTTATCAAGGGTTTAAAATAATGAGATTCTGGAACTCTTCAAAGGACTGTTAATTGCATATCACTGTTGAGAGTCTAAGCGAATATAAGGAATTGCTAAGTTAAAATAATACATTACTCTTATTGAATTAATAAATAATCGATTCTTGTAGTTTATAAATAGCCTGTAATATAATGTATGAGTAATAGTGCTGAAAGCTACAAAAGAAAGTAAATGAATGCAATAAGTAATTAAACAAGCAAAAAAAAAGATTTTGAAATTGAAAAAAATCGGTACTTATATATATTTTAGTTTAACTAACCAACCTAAATGCTACCAAATATTTTTCAAAATTTCTATTTCGAGCGATAAAATGATGCAATTTTTTTAAACGAAATAAGTCCCCAACCACTTTGACCTTCTAAATAAATAAAGAAAAAAATATATCACAGGAAAATGCTTTGCAGCGGGAATGAACGTTAGAAGGTCTAAGGGATTTTAAACACATCTTGAATTCGATATAAAATCGAAATGCATGCAGTTATAGTGAAATCCCACTCTTAAGTCCCGTGCTACTAATACTTTCTTTTCCAGGAAGAAGAGAAAAAATTTGCATTTATTCAGAACTTTTCAGAGGGGAGGTTTCATATTTAATTTCCCGCTGGATATTCGTAACTTCCGAATACTACTTTTGATTTGCCTTGAAGCAATAATGTAAACTTGAATTTTGGAGTAACCTGGGGCTCCCACAAAAAAAAAATACCTGAGCCTTCAGGTAAAATCTTGAGAGTTTACCATAAAAAATCGATCTGCTTAATCTCTAGAGGATGTAGGAGGCGAACCTCTGAATAAGCCTCTGAGATTAAATATAAACTTCTTCCTCAGAAGATGTAATACGGAAATTCGCATTTTTG
This sequence comes from Argiope aurantia, assembly GCA_026543865.1. NCBI lineage: Eukaryota > Metazoa > Arthropoda > Arachnida > Araneae > Araneidae > Argiope > Argiope aurantia. The sequence goes on from JAPMOR010073066.1 coordinate 1,235,817, forward strand.
ATATACAGGAGTTTCTGCCTCTTGTTCAGATAAATTCATCGAAGTCTGGGTGAAAAAAATTAGTGGACAAATATTGATACAATGTTTTGCTTTTTTACCAAGTATGAACTGATGATGTTTACCTGCTTTGAAGTTCCTGAACTGGATTTTTTGAAATATCTCTACAAAAGATGCAATTCAAGCGCAATAAATAAATCTGATCCAAGTCATTCAAAAATAAATCCGAATTCTGTGAAATAAATATCGAAGATTGAAGCAAAACTAAAATACAGCAATTTCGGAATAAAATGAGATCGAAAGGATATCCATTGAAATAATTTCTGTTACTTCTCTATAGACTGGGTCTTATAACAGCATTATGAAGCATTCATAAAATATTTTTAGATCCCCTTTATAACGAATATAGAATTTGTTATTCTATATCGTATTATAACGAAATATTTTCCTATCTGATTTAGACGTGCTTAAATGATTCTTTGTAAAATTCAGTCTATTCATAAGGTATCTTCATGCATTTATTTTAATAATTCCATTTATAATAAATTTCAATTCATTAGTTTTTTTTTATTAAATCTGTTATTTGTCATCAAAAGTTCACAAAATTTTAGATCATGAGTATAATCTTTATAATAGAAAGACTGTCTGCATTATTGCTTTGACGGTACGTTACACTGTTCATCTAAAAAGTAGGAGTTTAAAGCAATAAATTTATTCATTTTTAAAATTCAATACAAATTATTTTATTAAAGATCCTAAAACGTGATTTAATAGATCGTATTTTACTTCTAATTGTCATTATAAAAATACTAATATAAGAAAAAAAATTGTCATATCCTAATATAATGCCTACATACCAATAGTAATATAATTCATGAATAGTAATCATAATATCATGCATTTATACTATAATAATATAATACAAGCATACTAATACTAATCTAATGCATACTAACAAAACCCAGCTTAATTAAAGAAATTATATAAGACGTAGCGAAACATATTGTAAATGATTTCATCAAATTTGATTACTTGTATAATTTGAAGTAAATGATACATCGATCATCGCTAAAACAAATTTCGATCATGCATAGTGAAATTATATATATGTGTAAATATAAATTATTATGGACGAACTTGGCACAATAAATGACAGTGAAATAAACATTTTCTGGAGAAGTATACTTTCATATAATAGTTTAACTGGAATCTCGAACATTTAGGCTAAAACATCAAAGCAAAAGCAACAATCTTTAGTGGAAGACAAAGCGTGCAATGGCTTTTCGAATACAAAGTATTGGTTTAACAAAATTTCATTTTTAAGTAATTAAACTTTTTTCAAAGATTCATCGATTTCTTTTCCTTTTTGAAACTAACTGAATATCTGGAAGATCTTGGTTTTTCCTAGCAAGATTTCATTTCGATAGTAATTCGTTAATATTACCGAAAACGAAACTTTTATCTATGATAAATCACACATACTTGCAGAAGATTTTATCTATTTGCTTTCATGAAATATATTTCAAAGAACAATACTAGTTAATTTTTGAAATCACTTAGCTAGGATAAAAAGGGTGATGTCGGAGCATGGTAATATTTGCATAGCATATAGTTTGATGTTAGATGACTATGTACGTGACTATGACATCTCATGTAGTGACATCATTATAGTTTGAGTACATTGCGTAATTAAGTAGGGAAAAAACCCATATCAAAAGTTCAAAAGATCAATATAATTGCTCATATGCAAATGTTTTCTGCACGAAATATAACTTCAGTATATTGCGGAATTTCTAAATAGGAAAAAAAAACACATACCAAAGCTTCAAAAGATCAATAAAATTGCTTATGTGCAAATTTTTTCTACACGAAATAGATGAATAGATGTGTTCCAAAATTTTATTTTAGGATTTCTATATAAAATCCTCAAACATTTTGCATTTACATTAATTTGAAAAAATATTTATTATTTTAACTTATCTATTTTTATAAATAACGCGTACAACATCCCATATAAAGTTTTCATTTTTTTATTGATTTTACTATTTAACTTTAGCAAGATTAGAAAATAAGAGTCAGTTCATGATATTTTCAACTAAACTACTGACAGCAGAAGCTGCTACATCATTTTTTTTTCCAAAAGTGAATTTACTCAGTTTTCACATTCTAAAGGGGTTTCTCAAACTATGGGTGAGAAAACGACATGAGTATGATTGTATACTCATAACGAGCATGGAATAACATGAGGTAATGAGGAAACAGCACTACTTACTGATTTTTATTTTTCTACATCAAATTCTGACAGCAATATTAAATATTTCTAATAATTCTGAACAGAATTTTCCTTTTGTTTATTTTCTGCTTGACTGCAGGACTATGTAAAAGAGTATAAATATATTATAAAAATATTTTTATAAAAACTTTCATGGTGATGATTGAAAGTGTAAAATCAAAGAAAAGATATCCTTAAATATGCAAAAGTTTCATTATTTCGAGTAGATATGGATTGTTTTTCAAATATAACTGATTTTTATCTATAAGAATTAGCAATTTTAATAAATTGATCAATAAAAATGGAAATAATGTATTTTAGTTTTACGTCATTCAGTTCCTAGTTAGTCCAGAAACTAGACAAAAGACGACTCATAAAGGCAGTAATTCGAGCTAAGGGCGCATTTACATTTCAGCATTTCATCAACTGTGTAATAAATCATAGACTGAATACTCCGAGCCGCCCGAAGTAAACACGGAAAAACTTTAATGACCGGACAGCAGCTACCACAATACTGACGGGAACTGAGGTTGAATCCTAAGGGCTATCACCGGCCACGGTACAACCCTTCCCTAAGGAAGTACGTCCCGTTATAAATGGGAGGTAGCCAACTCCTACCTTTTCGTATATCCGCAAGAGTGGCGAGAACCAACTACCATACCGGAAGCTTCTCATCCTCAATCACTTGGTACCGCCCGTGGGACCAACGGTGTAATAAAGCCTAACTTCCAGGCTGAGTGTATGCAGTTACCCTCGAAAATAAGGCATACCTTTCAGGGAAAATTCCCATCAATCGGAAAATTGGACAAATCAAAAGTGTCTAAAATAAATGTTAAAGATGAACGCAACAGTTTCTAAGAACGATTTTTGAATGTCCAATGAAAAGGACGACGACATAGAAGGTGAGATATCCTAAATTTCTATCATTATGACAAAGTATTAAAATTTTGCTTATATTTAACATTATTTATTCTATATTGTGCACAATAAATCAGTATAATAACGAATGATGTATCTACCTACTTAATTTTAATTACCATGTTCATTTGATAGTAGAACAATTCAAAATGAGTGTAGAAACTAAGCTTGTCAGAAATTTTAAATTTATTTTAAGGCCTCTTAATCATTTAAGAATAAAATAGAGAACCTGTTTTAGTAAAGCCACTTTGTATGCACAATCGCAAACAAAAAAAAAAAAAAATGGAACGCCTCTATAAGTTTGTTATTTGCTATTGCTTCTTCACAAAATTTGTGCCAATGGAAATATCTGAAGTGTTAGTTTGGTTTAGTTGTATTAACATCCTGTTTTAAAACAGCAATAGGGCTATTTTGGGACAGACATCATAATTTTGAACCGCGGACAGGTGACGGGAACGACATATGAGCTGGCAACTCTTCTCCAAACTTCCACACCATACCAGCGAGATGACGTGAATATCCGAGGAAATAGGTTTATATAGATCGAAAAACTAATTAAAAGAATTATATAATTTTTTGTTGGAAACTTAAGCATTTCATTACTTTTTAAAAACATTTTAAAATACACTTGTATGATTAATATTTACGTCGAAAAAGCGTATCATGCGCGGAATTAATATTCTTTATTTTCCTTGATTTTTTTTATCTTCAAGGGTACTAAGACATATGATTGTAAATGGTAATTAATTTAACCCTGAGAATTTGCTTTCTGCAATTTCACATATATATATACACTGGTGTGCAAAACTTAAGCAACAGGTATGTTTTTTGCCATAACTTCACGAGAAATCATCTGAGAGTCAAGAAATTGAGAAATGAGATACAGCATTTTGTTCTGAAAGAATGACGAAAGCATAGTTGCGCAGAAATGAATACAATGCATACAGTATGGAATCAAAGAAAAAAAGGCTTTATTGAACTCATAGTATCGTTACACATGATTGCCTGTCCAAGAGGGAGAACTGCAAGCAGATGTTCCTTAGTATGAGATATGCCCTCCCCTTACTGCAATGGTTGCTCCCCATACTCAGCACCAGATTGTCCAACAGTTTTTGAGGTAAGACTGCCCATTCCTCAATCAGCATCTGTTTAAGTTCTCGGGTGTTCCCAGGAGGATGTGATCGTGCCGCAAGGCGTCTCCCCAAAGCATCCCACACATGTTCTATCGGATTTAAATCAGGGGAGCACGCCGGCCAATCCATTCGAGTGATATCTTCACTTTCCAGGAGCTCATCAACAGCATGAGTCCTGTGTGGTCGTGCATTGTCATTCATAAAAACGAAGTCTGATCCAATGGCACCTCATAACAGACGCACATGGGGAGGGATCACCTCCTGACAATAGCGATCTCCAGTTACAGAACCTCTGTCGAAAACGTGGAGCTCAGTCCGCCCGTTCATCATAATGCCTCCCCAGACGACAACTCCAGGACCACCGAAACGGCCTCTTTCCGTGATGTTACTGGGATGAAACCACCGTGTCCCGACCTCTTTCCGAATCAACTGGCGTTGGGAATCGCTTGTGGCACTAAAACGACTCTCATCTGTAAAGAGGACACTGACAAGAGGACTCCCTTGATGAGATGTCCAGTTTTTGTGCTTCCTGCTCCACTCTAAATGGTGCCGCCGGTGGGAAACTGTCAAAGGGATGCAGCGTTCAGGACAGTAAAGCGCGACACTTGTCGCCCCGTTGCTGCACACAGTTGCTGAGCAATAGCGCTTGCTGACTGGTTTAGGGTTGTTTTCGCCTGCAGGACGATATCTCCGTCATCCACTGTAGTTGTTTTCCTGGGGGGCCACCACCAACCTTTCTCACAGCTGTACCTGTGGTTTGGAAGGCTTTCCAAGCGCGCGAAACGACACTTTTGTTGATTCCGAACTCTTCAGCTACACTGGTCACACTACGCCCTCCTCCAGCTTTTGGATCGTTCTACCACGTGTGAAATCGTCCAGGTGATTTCTGCTAGCCATATTTCACGAATTAACTCACGTGCACTTGCAGCGAATGTCTTTAATTGCGTCTCCGTCCTTCCTTTTATTGTAGGGTTGAGCTGCACGCGCCTTCCGCACGTGTTTTGCGTACGCTCACGTCGCCTGTGACGTTTTGTTCCTGATATTTGCATACGCATGACCTTTCTCTCGAATTACGTATTCATTGTACTGATCGCAAGAACTCCTTTTCTGCAATTTCATGGCTATCTGCTTAAAATTTGAATTGTTGCTGAAGTTTTGCACACCAGTGTATATATATATATATATATATTGATATATGTATGTTTGTATGTATATATATAGCTATTGAATCAAGTTTCAGCTTCAAGTTTGAATCAAGTTAGGTTTTCATTATGTTTGTCTAAACGATTATACGCACATGGTCAAAATAGCTGAAAAAAGCTAAATGGATGAAATTTGGTATTAGGATTTATCATAAGACGTTAATATATGTGCTTAATTTTTGGCCAACTATGCCACGTGTTTGTCTGCCTTTTTACCTGAGTGTTCAAACGTGTTTGCTTAGAAATGCAATATGCTAGAGATGTGAAAGCTGACACGTAGTTTTGAAACTAAAACTGTACCTCTGAATCGAATTATCGTTTTAATCAGTTACTCTCCAAAAGTCTTGTAAATTTTTTTACTATCAAATAAGTAAAATATCAATTGCTTCTTTGAATACTTCCGCGAATTAATTAATTATGGTACAAACAGCCATCAGGGCAATCACAATAAATACAAAAACAAAGCCAAAAAAGATCAAGTAATCCTTAATTTTAATCCTTAATCTTATGATCTTTGAGTAAATTGCATTATATTGAGGCTTTTCAGTTTAATTCAAGATAGATATCAAGAATATAGATATCAAAATCTTGTAGTGAGTTACGATTATAATGTGATTCAAAAACTATCATTGATATGCATGTAACTTGATGACGATGTTTTGCTGCCAATATAAAAATTTTATTATTATATAATTCACTTTTTTAACGCAATAATGGTTAAAATTTTGTAAATAAATATTATTATTACTAATTTGTGAATTTATTTCACTTATTTGTGTAATAAAATTATGTTCTTTTAAATAGCCAAATTTTTCTAGAAATATATGATAGTTTCCGTGAGAGCTCCAAAAGTTTATATGTTTCATTTAACATAGGATGGGTAATTTTTCAAATTCTTATAGCTTTCGAAATTCTCATCAAAGGCTTACAAAATGTTTTGGAAGCTTATTTCATGAAGAACAATCGATTGAACGAAAAAGAAAAAAAAATAGTTGGCGTAATGAGGAAATTTCGAGATACTCATTAGTTATGTTAATTAGTTCAACTAATCAATGTTGTCTATTTAAAAAAAAACCTGACACTTTGAGCCATTAACATTGACACCAGTTTTATGAAGAAGCGATAATGAATTTCAATGTTAGATGATGTTCCATTATTTTTGTTGGCGATTGCACACAAAATATACAAGGCAAATAAATAATTAGTAATTGATTCAAAGAATTATTCAGTGTTTTTATCCCTCAAAATTTTGATATTATTGATTTTTGTAGTTCCGAAGTCATCGATTTAAATGAACTTCGTTTATATATCTATTAAATGATCAATTTACAGCTTTATTCTTAAAACTAATTAATTATTTTAAAGTTTATCGAAATTATTAATTGTAAACAAGACTGAAAGCATAAAATATAACAGTTCGCATCAATAAGAAGTTGCGAAAAATATGAAAACTTTACTAAGATTGGAAATCAAAATGGATATTGCCAAGAATTTCGATATCGTATCGAAGAAAAGAAATTGATACCATTTATCAGACCTTGCTTAATAATTCCATTGTAAGTTTCGCACCATCTACTGTACAATCGATAGGACATTTTTGCTTTAGAAACGTCATTTCTTTCTTTTATCGCCCTTTACTTGCAGCTAATAGTAGCTGTAAAGATGTCTAGTTTCTGCATTGGATATCAAATCTCAGCTGTTTTTTTTACTTTAAAAATTTGCCTTAAACAATACCATGTAATGAGATTTTTGGAAAAAATAATCGTTTTTTTAACATGTTATTAAACTACGAAGCGAATGACTGAAAAAAGGCTTAAATTATAATATGTTTGTTAAATAAAAAATGATTTATGACCCTTAAGAGCAAATAAATAACAAGATTCTCTGTTATAAAGTAAATGTGTTTGAAAATTTATAAAAGTTTATTAACGAGCTTATTAAGCGAATGTAATTTTAAATTTCAAAAGCAATTATAAGATTTACATTTTTAACTATGAAGTGTTTCTATTAGGGTAAGATGTGCTATATTTCTACGATGTTGGTAGATGTTCTGAGTGCCATACAGTAAATATCAAGAACACGACATCTAAACCGGCACCATCTCCCTAAACTTTAGAACGATATTGCAGAAACTTTACTTAACTTTGAATGCTTTATCATGTATCTTTGTTACGATTGCATATAACGAGGATCTTCGATGAAATATTCGAATCTGTCATCTTCTAGTCTATGATTCATAGCAAAGATGAAAATTGATTAAAAAATATGGGTCTATTTGATTAAAGAAAATGTAACTAAAATACTTTTCACATGTGCAATAAACAATGTAATGTGAATTTTTCTCTTGAGGTGCACAAAAATATTTAACTCATTACTTTATTCTTACTATTGTTTTTCTTGAATAGTGGAGAAAAAACTTAACTCCAACTTAAATAAAGAAATATATCTTCTGCAAAAGTGAACATTCCCCGGCCTTAGAGCATATTTAAGCACAATTTTCTTTCATACTATTCTTTCTTATAGTCGATTACTTAACTCGCTACTTTCCATCAATAAAAGCTACTCAATACAGGAGACTTAAAGGGATTTTGAAATGAATAAAAAAAGTTCCTACTAGAAGCTATGCTTTTCTCGGCTTCAGTATGGTATGATAAGATAGCCAATTTGAATTCCATTGATTAAAGAAGTTTAACACCCTTACAAAATCCAGATAATTATCTTATAAAATTCTTTCTCCGATTCTCCATTTTTAGCATTTCCGTATTTTCACAATATCCGGGTTTGGTCGGCATTCCCATGAATAATTTATACTTTTCCGAAAACTCTTACTAATCTTTTCCCGGTAAACTTCTGAAACTTTCGTTCGGTTAGTTTTGTGCCTGGGCAAGCCATTACGCCTCGAATACGTAAAGGAAGGATTTTGGCTAATGAATTGATATTAGGTGGAGCGATCCAATAAGGTTATATTGTAAATGAGATAGCGAAAGCAGAAGAAAGTTTGTCCAAAACAACGAAAGATCCTCTGATTAGGATCTTTTGCACCGTATAAAGGATCCTTCAAAATATCGTTGTTCAGCCGAATGAAGGAACTGGATTCCTTTCCTGTCATTAAATGTATAGTAAGATGCTTGGAGGGAAAGTTTGAGTTAAAAAAATCGTAAATAATAAATACAAACAAGTAATTTAATTAAAACGTAAGATTAGGAACAGAAAACATTAATTTCAGCCTCATTCAACAAAGATTTTGTTGCAGTAGAAGACTACAGATTACGACTTACATTCCTCCTTTCAGAAAGAGAAATACTCCAAAGGATTTCTTTTCTTCTAAAATATTCCTCGATCCTTAAACAAAATTTAAAAATCCAAAAAGCTAATATTTTTCTTTCTTTAACTTTTTTTTGCATCCTAAAGTTATTATTTTCGACATAATTCTTGAAAAGTAATTTTATATTATGCTTAAATATAGATTATTCTATGTAATGAAATATTTTATGTATTTAGCGTCAGTCTGAAGAACAAGCAAAATAACAAGGCTTCTCTAGGTAATTAGTTTTTTGCTTCTATCGATAAGCCTCGTGCTCCGTTTTTCATATGCAGGGATTAATATTAATCGTTCTTTTTATTGCTATTTTCTTCTGTTTTGTTTTGAAGCATAAAACGGCATAATTATCTCAATCGATATGACAGACCATTCTTCAATTACAGTATGGAATTGTTTAAAATTATATAGCTGCTAATTTCTTTTCCATTTTAAATAATTGACAAGCTTAACTGTCTTTTGTAACTGCTTCTGTATCAAATATTTAAGCTATTGAGGAATACAAGATTAAATTGTTATGCCATAGAAAATATTAGAAGTCACTGATCTGTAGAATGTACTTAATAAATAACATACCTAATTTTTAGAATATTATTAAAAAAAACGTCCCTTTGAAAATGGATTTGTTAATGGATATATTAACTTTACAATTTCCTTTAGTTACATTAATGTCCCTACTAAATTGAGAAAAGACTTTTCACGACAGACCTCATTAATTTTTGAACTTTAGTGAAATCGCATATGAGGTATAACTAAATTTCCATATTATTTCAGCCGTTGACTCTCTGATCTCTACGTCAAAATGAACGTATACTAAACCCAAATACTAGGTAGATGTTTGATGAAATCTGATTTTGAATTTGCGAAATTTTATCCGGAAACCGAAATTTTACCAGATTATCATAGCTTTAATCTTTAAAAAGGGAATACGAAAAGGAAATAATTCAGTTCGAAACATTCATACGTGTATTTATTAGATGTTCCTAGGTAAGTGGAATGTCAGGAAGGTGAATTAAACTTTTTAAGATGTTGTCAACCTTTAAGCTTCTAAACCGATCTACTGAAAGTATATTTCACTATGATACTCACTGAACATACAAGCATACATGTTCGTCTAGTAGAATCAAACCCGGGGCATTGCAGTCAGACGGAGTTTTGGTTTCAGGGCCACGAATAATCCATTCGGCCCCATAACCATTTCTACCCTTAATTAAAATGCTGAAAATCGCAATCGCTTTTTCTGCCCTATTAGCTTTTATTGCATTATGAAAGAATTGGGATTATCTTCCCCTTAAAGAACTAATAACTGGATACCTCAAAATGCAATTGGCATAATTAATAAAGTAAAAATACAAATAAGAAATTTCTTTTATTCAATTTGGGAATAACAAGGAGTATAATTAATCAACCTGATTAATAGATTTCAATTTTTAATCTTAAAAATAAGTGTATACTCTTCTTAAAACTGTTTGTACGTTTTCTTCAATTGCATATAAATTTTAAAATATATTGATCTCATGACATCAAAAAATACCCATCAGGATTTCTGAAAGAAAGCTACATTTTAATGATTTTTTGGCATCTTATTAAAGCCTCTCAGATTATTTTTTTTTTAAATTTTCATCTACACAGTGACATTTGAAAATAAATAAATAATAAAAAAAAAAAACTTTTTTTTATTTGTCATTTTCTGTTTCCGTACAGTGAGCTAAAATTTCTTTTTTTCCCCGATTCTTTGTAAAAGAAAAAAACCCGAATATGTCTTCGATTGAGTAATCTTCTGAATCTTTCTGTATTCCCCATTCATTTAATAGGAATTCTTTCTCTCTTCCACAGAAGACTAATGAGAAAAAGTATGTGGCAGAAAAATGAATCTGGAGCTGAAAATGCTAAGAAGAACAGTCTTTTTACCCACGGTGAAGTTTACTAATCAGAATCTGACAAGTTCTTTCGATGATTCTGATTCCTCTTTGATGAATAACATGCCATGGGAATGTTATGGATGGCTCTCTGAAAGAAGCTTTACGTCAAGGAAGTTCAATCATTTTGCAGTCGTTGAAAAATTGCTAAGATCAATTTCTTTCAGGAAATAGAAGAGTTTATTAACAATAAATGTATAGAATATTTAGAATAAGCTGTATGAAATTTTTGCTTCGATTTTTTATCTGAGTTATGTGCTGTGTCATCTTGATTCTTCAGAATAACGTATTCCAAAGTATATCCAAATATTCCCAGAGAATTAAAAAAAATAGTTTGAAGTTTTATGATTACTATGAAAATATTATATGTTATTTTATATATTTTTCTATGCAAATTATTAATAGAGAAGTCTAACAATATTATACTTAATTCATTTATGTATGACGTTTCAATTATTTGACAGTATTATATCCTATTTAAATTAAAATAAATAGGAAAATAAGATTTGTAATTCTATAATCGTTTTAAAAATATAAAGAAACAACTATATAAAAATCGCTTGGTATATACAATCCTGTATTTTATCTCAAAAGGATTTCCACATCTTTAAAACAGATTTGTTTAAAATAGCTCAGAAAAGTTTGCTTTATCCAGTTTTAAAATATCACTTTCTTTCAAAAATTTGCTTTATTCTTCAGATTTAACTTATTTGATTTAGAAAATTGTTTCTTGGCTGAAAGATTTTTCTATATTTTACGAAATAATAGGATTTTTCCCCCGCAGAAATTAATTTCCACCTTTATTTGTTATGTCGCTCTTTTGTTAGATACGCAGTTACTAAATTTAGCATATGATATTAAACACAGAGATTTGCCCTCAGCAATTCTTACCGAATATATTAAATTATTTTAAATAGTTTAATCAAAGTTACGAGACTAAAAAAAGCTATTATGATAGCTAAAGAATCATTCTTAGAGTGGAGGGGGTAAAAAAGATTATTTCAAGGATTTTTTTAAATTTAAATTATTTGTTTCATAGCTTTTTTTTCTTATTCATCATTTCTTAAACTATCTGTTGAATAAAATGATATTGAAATTCTTGATAAAATTGTATTACGGATAATGTATCCATTTATTTTTTATAAAAATAAATTTAAAAAGTATTAATTGTCAATTTAAAGAAAAAAGTTGTATTAAGAAGCATATTTAGTAGTAAAGTAGTAGCAATTTAAGTAGAATATTTGAAACTTAATCATCTTAAATCATCTTTTAACCTTTGTTTTTCTGACAAAAAATTACAATGTATTATATTTTTTTAAATAAAAATAGTACTATTTTTGTTAATTGAAATGATAAGGTATACATTTCCGTTCTTAACTGAAGTATAATAAATATTTAATCCAATATGTTTATTATTTAGATATTGATAATTATTATTATCAAAATGTCTTTTGCATTATTTATAAACATTTACTTATTTTAAAAGGTTATAATTTTTTGCTTTCAGGCAATGCGTTTAACAATTAGTTAATTTATCTAATCTTTTACAGTTTTGTCGTATCCTTCTTAGTCTTTAACTATTTTTTGTTTCATTGCCTGTTTTCCATTATATCTTTGTCATCTTCACTGCAAGACAGAAAGGATTAAAAAAGTGAATGAAATGCTTTTTGTCCATATATCTTAATGTAAAACCTTATTGAATTAGGTATTTTAATATAAAAACAAATTTTAAAAGTTTTGCATCAACTATCCCATTGTTCACAGCAAGTTTGCATTTTTAAATGTAATAGAAAAGAAGAATTTTAATAGTATAAAACCTGCAGATGTATAGTAAGAGGCCCATATATCACCTACTTTAGTCATTGTTTTAAACAGAACGTTAAGGTGCATGCGATTTTTCTTTTTATATATTATATAGCCTGTTACTAAAAATAAGAATTACAACTGTAATATATAGCTTTAACTTAACCCGGGGTTTTCTTGTTTTGTTTTTTTGCGGCATGTTTTCTATTAAAAATAGTTCTACTAAAATCATCTTTATAAGTTCCTAATATCGCCTATAACCTAAATATGAATAAAGTTTAATTTATGCTATGTTACATTTTTTATTAAATCAGAAGGCAATAAGTATAATGAAAAATTAAAAGTAAGACAAGACAGCTTAATTGTAGTTTTAGAATTATTATTAGCATACCATTTTAACAATTTTCCAAAATATTACGTGAAAATAAAAAAGAAACCTAGGAGCATTCTACACAAACATAACTTTTTGTTTCCTTTAATTCTCTCCTTTCGCCTCTTTCTCGAGACCATTTGTTATATATCCCCCATTTTAACCATATTTATCCATGACAATTGTTTGAGTCAAGTTTTTCTCAAACTGAACTTCATTTTCTTCTGCGCCGCAACTGCTGTGGTTGACGTCAGATGAGATATGCAGTCCTTCATCATCTTCTAAAGAGAAAGAGAATTCCATCCTTTATTCTGCTTTTTTTTGTACTGCTCTTGTTTCCTTTACAGCTTTATTTGATAGTCCAGTTGAATAGTCATGAAATATAGCACAACTGTGGAACAAATGCATAACAGCAATGTAATCAGCTGAAGTTGTTGAGCGGTCTGTTTGAAAGTTACCTTTAAGTGTACACCTGGATAGTAGCCATATATGGGATGAGGGATGGAAGATTTAACATAGGTTTTCCGTGTTTAAATGAAAAATCTTTTAATATTTGAAGAAAAGCTTAAATCAAAAAGTCATATATATTAAAATGGTCTACACAACGAGATAAAAAAAACGAAAAGATAGCTTAATGAGATCAGTATTAAAATTTAAAAAGGCTTATTTGGATAAATTTTTTAGGAGAAATTAACTGATAAAAGTTTCAAATCAATATCCGTATTATCTTTAGAAAACTCGATTTTATTGAAAAAGCAAGGTCGTCGAAAAATGCCATTAGGTACTTTTTTTATTAGTTAGAACACGAGAACCAAAAAAATTTCCTACTCTAAAAATGTTGCTTTAAGATTTCATATGGTATCATAATAGCCAATTCTTAAAAAAAAAAAAAATTGAAAAAAAAAATCGTGCATTGAGGCGATGAATTCTCGAAAAACATTAAGAAGCAGAGCTTGCGAGCGTAACAGTTTTTGAAAAAGAATTTAATTTCTTGATAATTGAAACAAAATGTTAACCTCAAATTTAATTTTCGCCACTTTGTCTTTAAAAATAATCGATCATTATGATAATATTCGAAATTGTAGAGCAATATTTTTAGAATAGGGCATTTTTTTTTGTCGTCGAAACGTGTCTGATAAAAAAAGTACTTATTGGCATTTTTTGACGAACTTGTTTTTTTCAACGAAATCGTATTTTCTAAAAATAGTGCAGATATTTTTCTGAAATGTTTACCAGTTAATCCTTTCTATGTACTAGCACGTAATTTAGTTAATATCTATAAATCTTAATCACACAAAAAAAATCTAAAAATGATTTTTCTAAATTAGTACTTATTTCAATTTACGACTGATTTTATCAAGCTATCATTACTTATTATAACTTATTTTATTACATATTATAACTAACTATATTTTTTATATCTGCAATTAATTATGTTAAATTTTCTCTCTAAAATTGCAGCTTTATGCTAAACGCGAAAAATCGGTATTAAATTTCCATTACTTATCCTGTAATGTATTTGTGTGCAAACATAAAGGCCTGATTAGGATAACCAATTCAACAACTTTAACTAACAAAATTGTTGATATGCCTTTTTTATCCAGGGAGAGTACATTTCAGCCGGACTATGTTGTTTTTCCAAAAGCTGGCGAGTTTTCTTATGATAACGCTTTTCTCATTTCTTTCGCATCTACACTTGGAAACAGTTTCGAAAAAAGAACTGATGACAAGAACAGCATATTTAACTAGAGAACTTGCTATGAAATATACTACAAGTGGCTATACCGGCACTATCTTAGTGTGGTGTAATTTGAATGACCAAGTAGCTTCAAAAACTAAAACGATCACTGCAGTGTACGCATGATTGTTATTCATCACGGAATGGCTCCTGTGCTCATCCCGCAATCCCGGACAAAGAGGTAGATACTATATGTCATCGGAGTTCAGGTAATAGACCCGCACAATTATTGTGAAGCGAGAACTAACCACTATACCAGAAACTTCACATTCCCATGTTTGTAGAGTCTCCCAGTAGGAATCATGTGAAAGGAAGTGAGGATTGGTATTGAACAAAAGTCTTTTGTAAATATTGAACCGGTCACTCACGATCATCAGGTGCCACACAAGTTAAATTATGGCACTCCATACATTTTTTCACACATCAATTTAATCTGATCATTTTTGAGTACTCTACGCTAGCCTTAATTTAATGTTTTCAATGGACATCTTTCTGGAATCGACCGCAAGTCCCTCCTCATACCCAAGCCTTTCCCTTCAATTGGTGCCTATTCTAAATAACATAATTAAAATAAACTGTGAGAAAATTAAGAAAGCTCGGACATCCAGCCTTATAATTCACTTCCTGCCAATTCTGACCAGGTCTAAACAACGTCAATCGATTCTGAAGTATCACCATTCCATTAGCTTGAATTAGAAGGATTATGAATATCCGGTATTATAAGTGTTAGATTGTGAAATCTCTGTAGTTGAAAACTGATGATTGGAAATGAAAAATGTGGTAAGCACCAAATTGAAAATTCTATAAGAGAGGATAAAACCAATTTCAAAATAGTTTTGGCACTTGCTGCATTCTCCAAGTTGCAAAAAGCGGTACCCATATCATTGGCAACATATATCGATTCGTTTTTCAACTACCTAAATTATTCTCGACTTTCCACATTGAAAACCTTGGTATTTACATTTTGATGCTGGTTGTTTCTGACGTTTTACATTTCCATATCTCAATATTTCTCTTCTGGACTTTGTGCTTGCTTGTTGCTTTTCCTCTTGAATCATAGACTGCTGGTGTTATAAGAAATGTGCATCTTCAAAAATGAACATAACATTTTGAAAGACATAATTTTATTACTTTGCATATCGACTAACATTTTAGCTGATTTTGTGAGGTATTTTTTACCAGTTCTGCTTTTATCCAATGTTTGATAAAAAAATTACTGTCCAAAAAAATGCACATAGCATTCAATCTCCTGAAGGTAATAAATTTTGAATATTTTCATAAACATTTTGTCTATTGGCTGCATGTAACTGAAACATGAGAATGCAAAGAAATGGAATTTATGTAGGTCATCAGGCAAAATAAGTTCATGATCCTCCTTTACGAATAAAATAAAATTTATTTTACGAATAAAATAAAATGATTAATTCTCACGAGGATCTTTAAGAGGCAAGGCAAGGTGTCTCTTGGAAAAAAAGACAAGTCGACTTTCTGTCTACGTGTTTGTTTTTTCAGAAAACAGGTTTTATAAATTATAATGCCTGGGATTATAAAATTATAATGCCATCCTTTTTATACCCTTTCTTGTGAGTCAATATTAAGTTTTGATTGTCTGTAAACTATATTCAATCAATTGATCACCTATCAAGAAATAAACATAAACTTGGGACATTTAAAAAATATTGTTCATGTTATTTTTAAAGTAGTCGTTAAATATAGGTATTGAAAGTATTGAATAACGTTTAACGCTTTTAAATCCTCATCGCTTCCTTTTTCTTTACTTTTATTTCCGTCTCTTTCATTATAATCTTATGCCATGTTTTTATATGTGACATCTCTCAAACACTACTTAGGAAATGACCGTAATATTGCTTGGGGCGGTAATAGGAACACTTAAGCAGAGGATATTGGAAACAACCTGACCTCAGATATGATACCATTCATATTTGGAATCAGATCGCAAACTAAGAAACAAACTGGTTCAAAATGTAACCTATTACAGTCACTATCACCGCCTTAAATAATATGGCAATTTCATTTGAACCTTTTTGCAAGTACTAAAAGGAATGAAACATGACAATTTTGTCATTATAATCAGCAAAAATTCCTAGAAAAGAAGAAACAGTAACACAGGTCCGTTTAGAATTCAGAAACAACTGCTGAACAAGTACACTTCTTAGTTCCGGTAATGGCAACCAAGTGTCAGTAATAATCGCAGTGGGTGATATTTTGGATCTTTTACCTTAATTGCTCCACGTTTTCGACAGAGGTTCTGTAACTGGAGATCGCTATTGTCAGGAGGTGATCCTTCCCTATGTGCGTCTGTTCCGAGGTGCCATTGGATCAGACTTCATTTTTATGGATGACAATGCACGGTCACACAGGACTCATGCTGTTGAGGAGCTCCTGGAAAGTGAAGATATCACTCGAATGGATTGGCCGGCGTGCTCCCCTGATTTAAATCCGATAGAACATGTGTGGGATGCTTTGGGGAGACGCCTTGCGGCACGATTACATCCTCCTGGGAACACTCGACAACTTAAACAGATGCTGATTGAGGAATGGGCACTCTTACCTCAAGAACTGTTGGACAATCTGGTGCTGAGTATGGGGAGCAACCATTGCAGTAAGGGGAGGGCATATCCCATACTAAGGAACATCTGTTTGTTGTTCTTCCTCTTGGACAGACAATCATGTGTAACGATACTATGAGTTCAATCAAGCCTTTTTTTGTTTGATTCCATACTGTATACATTGTATTCATTTCTGCGCAACTATGCTTTCGTCATTCTTTCAGAACAAAATGCTGCATCTCATTTCTGAATTTCATGTCTCTCAGATGATTTCTCGTGAAGTTATGGCAAAAAACATACCTGTTGAGTAAGTTTTGCACACCAGTGTAGTTACAGTGATCGGTATTTTCATTCAGCATTTCGTGAGATTTATTATGGATAAAATGCATTCACGAATATAATCTGGTATTTTACCAATTAAATGAATTGTTTGCAGTCCACGACATTGTCTTTCAAAATAATAAATAATAAGAATCAAAGGCAATTTCTTATTAAAAGTAAACTTTAACAATGCATAAGCATTTCATTTAGAATAAATGTTGAAATTAATCCGGGAAGACATCAGAAACTACAAAAAATAATAGAAAACGAAAAACAATAAAAAGGAAAGGAATTATTGGATACATCACTGTGAATGCCGTTTGTAATTAATGCATAATATCGATTAATGTTTCTAATAAGTAAATTCCAGTTCTTCCTGAGATTGGAAATGTCTTTCAGATTTGTACCAGAATAATCTGAGATAAGCGATCGAAACTTCATTAGATAAATCAAAGTGATTGTTGAAGTATAAATATTAGTAATAAAAGTAATGCACTTTGATTATCGGAAGTAAATAATTACTTATATCCGAAGCAATGAATATCCTGAATTTTATTTCTTTGCATTAACGGAACCAAATCGATCATATAGGTCTCTCTCTTTGAGGCATCTGGGTTTTAAAAATATCTTTTGAATGATGTTTATAAAGGCGATCTTTATTTGACGTTTCTTTGTTTAGTATGCATTCATTAAAATAAATTGCTTATTTAGAAATAATTTATTTTGTTTCCCAAGTGACAGTTTTGATTGATTTTTTACGTCATTGAATTCTAATCATAAATGTATCCTGATATTTTATAGGAAACATTCATTTAAACCGTAGAACAATAAAGAAAATTGACACACATTTGAAAATACTCCAAAATTTTAAACAAGATTAATAACTGATCTGAGGGACTGAACACAAACTATTTTTACCTTGTAAGGTATCTATAGATTCTGATCGTAATGTATCTGACATGCCCGTATCTTTCAATAATAATTGGTTTATGTAATTATTTTTTCGATAACAATTTATTCATAAATTTCGAAAGAGACCATGTTCTGAATCAACTTAAATACTATTTACCGTATTAGTTATTATATAACAAAAAGTACACGCAAATGAGCACACGAAAAATATATGTATAAATATATATACGAAATAAATGCTATGATGTATATTAGAGAGTTTGAGTCATAGAGTTTTCTCCAGCATATCGTATTATATTCTGTATTTATGGTAAAAAGTTATTTAAGAATTACAAGTGGAATGATAGCTTCCTTGCTTCTACTGGGATTATTAATTAGATCGATATTTTTTAAATCAAGTTTAGCAGTTCATAGTAGTTACAGCGTGACTACTTACATAACACGTGCATAAAAGGTTGATTTTTTTTTTTGACAATTTGAGACATTTGATGGTATTACTGTAGGTAAAATTGTCTTCATTCTGAAATATTTCAGCATTTTTTTTAAATTTATCTTTTTTTCTTTAAAGTTTTATTTAAAAATTGGATCTAGAGCAATTTGGGGCAATGAGGGGAATTTATTTTTGAACTTGTTTGCAATTACTTTTATCTTTGATTTCTCATTCTAAAATAGGTTAGCAATGACCATAAATACTTGGAGAAACTTTTTTTGTGCTCAAGAAATTAAGTAATTACGTTTATCATTCATTTTATAACATAATCTGCAAAGTTACTAATGTATTCAATAAAACATAACCACACTTCTCACATTCCTGTTAGAAAATTTTCCTCTTATTTCTGCTGAATGATTTTCATTAGACAATTGAAGTTTTTTATTACATTATTATGATTAAGATAGATATAAAGAACATTAATTAAAAATTATCTTAGCTTTAATTAAATATGTATATTAGTTGTAAGTAATTGCTTGTTTTATTGTTTACATAGCTATATAGGAAATTTAAATAATTTTGATTTGTTTCAGATTTTTCTTCAAGCGAAAGACAACTTCTGAAGTGATAGAAATATGCTTTCTCTTCTATATAATTCATCTTTTCTTTGTCTTCATTCTTATGAATACATTATCTTTAGCGTGGTTAAGGCCATCCATTTATAACTTGAAACTCAAGAAAGTAAAATTTTTCTGTGTGTTTTTTAACTGAAAAATAATACTAATTGCCTTTGAAAACCGGAAATATCTGGTGACTGAACCTATTTTCCTTTCTTACAACATTATACAGCAATAATAATTCTTTCTGCTACACTTAATTTTTTTGTCAAAATAAATCTTGTGTCTTTAGTGAATATCCCGTTTGCGCCAAGTTATTTTTAAAAATCTAAAATTAAACATGCTTGAAAAACTTTTAACAATCTATATATGTTTAAAACTGGTTTTTAATTTTTTAAATATGTTTACTTAATTAATTTTGTTCCTTCCGGTGCGAACTTCACGTTTATATATATATATATATATATATATATATATATATATATATATATATTGTTACGAATTTTACAGGATTCGTTTGGATAGTGGAAGTTATATGGTATGGAGAACGCTCAATCAGCAGGCGGCAGTAGAAAATAAAACAACGACGTTTATTTGCACGAAGACACACAGGTCAGCACACAGACGACAACTATATACAACACTGAGAAGACAATTATCCTCAGCCGCGAGACGTGCAACAGCAGCACATAACAAAACTCTACTGCAGACAGTAGCGCACAGCTTAGTTCAGCACTAGCTTGACTCCGTCGCTAATCCCTGGAAGACTAGTTCTTCACCGTCGATTTCGACTCCTCTTCTCTGACTCCTCGCTTCCTACTACTCCGCTCTGTCGCTTCCAACTACGACTTCTTCCTCGACTACTTACTGGCAGATGCAGACCCCTTTATAGGTCTCAGGAGGCTGGGCTAGAAGCCTCTCAACCAATCAGGAACGTTCGAGGCGTATCTCGGTTCCTACTGGAAGGATCGGGAAAATGCTCGATGTTTCGGGTATAATCCATTTTGGCGCCAAAGTCGCCAAATTCGTCGCCAAACTCTGGGATCTCCGACGCGACACCCGAACTCCGTCCAATACCGATGACTTTAAAACTGTCTTTCTGATGATGGAACAAACTATGCTGGGAAGTCGAATTGCAGGTTTGTAACAATATATATAATATTTTCTTAAAGACTTTCTACATGGCTTTGACTTAATTTTTCATGTGAAAACAAGTTATTAATATTATAGTGCCATCTTTTTCCAGATAGAAAAATGAGGGTACAGGTAATAAAATCTATAAGAAGTATCCAATCACCTTTCGAAAAGTGCAGTTACCAAATCGTTTATTATCAATGAAAGTTTTTTTTAGTTGCAGAGCTCATCTGAATGCGAGAAAATGTTCTGAACTTTTCTTAAATGCTTTCTATATGGTTTTGCTATGATTTATCATGTGAAAATAAATTATAGATATTATATTGTCCGTTTTGTTTGTATAGAAACATGTAGGGGACAGGTAATAAAATCTATAAGAAGAATCCAATGACCTTTCTAAAAGTGCTGATACCAAATCGTTTATTATGTTATGAAAGTTCTTCATTAGTTGCAGAGCTCACCTGAATGCGATAAAATGTTCTGGAATGTAAATTTTGTCTAACGATTCTCAGTTGACATAATTATGATTCATTTGCATGATGAGGATTACTTTCGTATATTTCGCGTTCAGTTTCTTCAAATTACACTTTCACATAATAAACAATCATTTAAATTTAATTTAGTAATACTAGTTGCATAGCTCACCTGATACGAGAAAACGTTATGGAAGGTAAATTTTGTCTAACGATCCTCAATTGACATAAATATGAATCATGTGTAGGATGAGGATTTCATTGGTACATTTGACATTCAGTTTCTTCAAATTACACTTTCATCTAATAAACGATCAGTTAAATTTAATTTATAATAAAATGTCATAATGTTATTGACGAAGTATCATAAAAGCTGTCCTTGAAAGAAATTTAAGTATCTTAGTAAAACTCAAACAGCGGTTAGCTTTCTTTGGAATAATGCAATATTGTATTATGTTGTATTGTACCATATAAAGTTATGCATCATGCAATATACTGAATCACCTGAGTAGGATGTATCTTTTATTTAAGATTCTCTTGTATAAAATATATGCACAACATTTTTATGATTAAACTGGATTGCACAAACCGAGATTGATTACACAAACCAAAATTTCAATTAATTCAGTTCAATCCATGAATGATAATAAATCAAATTAATCATACTTACGATTTTAAGATCAAACAAATACTGATAATAGTACGTTTTCACCAGATCTTACATTTTTAGTTCACCCTTATTTTTTTTTTCCTTTGAACTGAGTAAAACGAAGTGCCAACTGATATTTTTTTTTCCACCTTCTAGACTACAGATCTTTCTACTGCATGTAAAATTTCTTTCTTTCTTGCATGCTCTTTCTGCCTGCAAAACAATTGTATTTTTGGATTGTATTAACAGTGAATAAGAGAATCAAGCAAACGCAACATGACTTTCATCACCAAAAATTTATGCAATGATAACTTGTTAAAAATACCTTAGAAATTATATCGAATAACATGAATTCGACTAGTTGAATGCGTATGTGAAATGAAGCACTGTCTACAAAAAGTACAGCGTAATCTGAAATTTAAAGTAGTCAATAAAGCAAACTGCATTTTCGAAATTTCCTTATAGGAAAGCCAATATTTATTGCACGAAACGTCTTTATATTACTGTTTCTAGGAATACCTGAAAGGATTAAAAGAAATCCAAATACTTTTTGTGTACTTATCAAAAAACTTTTTGTATACTTATATGCATTATTAAAACTATATTTGAAGGATATATATATATCAACTGATAAATTTATATAAAATTTTAAGATTTATCACTGAAGACATAATAAATTATGCTATAGAAAACTCAACTACTCTGGTTTCTATATTCATGTATTTGCCAAGAGAAAAATAATAAAAAATCCAAAAACTCGCCAAGGGGAAATAAAAAGATATAAATAATTTTATAATAAATTCAAAACATATTTTTTAAACATTATAAAAGTTCGGCCATTTGAATCTTTCTTACGAACTTTTATCTCCAATCCAGTTCAAAATCAAAATCTAAGATAGTGTCAGATATATTAAAAAGACTTTATTTGTTCATCAAGTATCACTTTGGCCATTCAGTGGAGCACAAGCAAGTTAGTATAAACATTAATTCTACCTTAGTAACAATTTGAAGACTAAATTTCCTTGGAAGCACCCTGACGACAGTTAAGGTCTAACTGAAACTGTCCATCTCGTTTTGGATAGTTGAAATAAATATAGAGTGAGGGAGATTTGGGGATATTGTGTTGGAACGATCGACATTGTCCCTCTGGTGGTGATGGATGGGCAAGCAGTCGCCCATTATGGGCAGAACATAAAGCTGTCAGGAGCAGTCACTCGGCCACATGAGGGGGGAAACTGTGGCGGAGTGTCAGTATTCGCGAATGAAAGGACACGGTTCAATGGCAAACGATTTCTACTTTTTCAATGGATGGGTCTTACCATATCCGAAGCTGAGACTGCTTCAAAATACATTTATATATATATACATAAAAAGATGGATTTTTTTTTAGCTTCCTTCAAAAATGTGTAAAGGAACGAAACGACTTTGGAAAGGGGGGGTTACAGCCAACGTGGAAGTTTCTTTATATATATATATATATATCTTGAATAAAGAAAGGAAGGAAAGAAAGATGGAAACAAGAAAATTCGGTTTTTCTTTGGGAAGAATTTATTTTGCTTAACGTTTCCCAAAACAGATTATAAAAGCGCTTTCTGGCAAAAGCCTCAGACAGACGAAATAGTCCAGATATAAATGCTATTAATACTTCGTTCCTATTCCAAAGAATTCGCATCTTTGAAGGATTTTTTTTTGTCACCAAGAAATGTAATCACGTCAGCGATAGAAATGAATAACAACAATACTTTTGTTATAATTATTGTTAAAATATAGAAATATGAAGGAATCATATGAAAATAGAAGAAATCGAACCAAGATTCCTTTAAACATTAAAGAAAATATTTACTTCGAGTTTCAAGAAGACAATTTTGTTTAGTCGGAGCTTCTTAAAAAAATTAGATATAAATTCAAAGGAATTCATATCCATCTCAAATCAAGAAATATAATAAAAAATTGTATAATGTAATATTTATTAATAAAAATGAATTAATACTGAATGTTATTTTGCAAATTTTATGGAATTCTGGAAACTTTCGAAAGGAGAAAAAAAAAGACTTTAAAAGTTTTCATATTTTCAATATTTTTCAGCTCAGATCCCTTACATGTCACAATAACAGTTTTATAACTACAGTAGAGTCATCAGACTTCAGTCGAATCAGCTGGCAATCAAGAGCATGTCAGAAGTTGAACATGTGAAAATGACGTCAAAAGTAGTATTCTGTAAAATGTAATATAAATTATTTTCTCCTTTCTATTTAACGAGTTAAATCGATATCTCGCATAAAACAAGATGAGGGCCTGGCCTTTATTTTAGATTTTTTCAAAGGTTGATGAAAATTATGAAGCTCGGCATTGTAAATAATAATGTAAATGAAGGAGCAGCTTAGAAAAGAGTTATTAAAAAAAAGGAAATATTTCAAGTTGTGATTTTTACCTCATTATTCTATTATGAAAATAAATCAAATTATTAAATGTTTTGAATGTCTTTGTTATAATAAACTTTCATTGATTGCTTCATTTCTGAAAACAAATTAATTAAACTTCACTCAGATTGCGTTACTGCATTTCAAAGAAGTCATTACTGCAAAAAGCGGTTAGTAACAAAAAGCTACATGTTAATTCTTGCTTGATGGTGTTACTTAATGCTGTTTGTTTCTGATGGAGAAAATGCATCATTTTAGGAGGGTGGGCGATCATCTCCGAAAGCGGCTGAGAGTCACTAGCAATAAGGAAAACGTTGAGAAGGCACCCTGAGATCACGTTAGAAGTGTCAGAAACGTTACTCACTTCGCTCCTAACTTTCCTAAATATAATGTGTCAGCTGTCTCTCCTCCTCTCCCGCTACTTTACGGTTCTTCCATGATTTAATTTACGAACTTGTTCAAGCTTTCATTAATGTCTGATCTGGGCTCGGTTTCATAGATAAGTGACCCATTGGGTAACACAAGATTTTTAAGAGAAGATGAATGAAAATATTTGAAAGCTCTTAAATTCGCAAAATTAATTTATATTTTAAGTGATCACGTAGTAAAAAGAATTAAAAGAATTTACAACTCTTTTACAAAGTATTTCTCTTCTCTGTAAAACTGTCTAAGGTTGTGCAATTTGTTACGTTAAAAGCAGCAAACTGTAAACAGAAACATACTATGAATATTTTATTAAATTAATTAATAATCTTAAGTGATCTGGAAAAAAGTGTTTAAATTTTTTACTAAGAATTGCTTTTATCTGCAAGAATATTTAAGGTGTCATATTTTTGTTTCTTTTGTTTCTAAGCTATAAACTAAAAACTGGATTACAAAACAAACAGAAGAGCTTGAAAATACGAATTATAATAATAAATTGTATATTTTTGTATGAAAAGAAATCATATTTTGGAATTAATTTTTGTTAATGTCTTATTAAATTCTGTACAGTCGTTGACAATATGTAGCAAAATCTTAATCGACATTTGTGCTATAGTAATTTAATGAAAAATTTTACGACTATCTTTAAAATTTTGTAACTTTTTTATCGTTTGTAACTATCTAACTACCGATGGTAAATTTTTGTATTTGTTATATTTCAACATATATAAACACTGAAGGTACAAAGAATTCGCTGAGAATAATTTATAATTAAGGATATATCAGCATATCCATAGGTAACTAATTGAAAAAGGATTAATGATTAAACTAAAAGGCGTAATAATAAATAAAAATTGAATTCTGTATTAAAAAAGATAAAAATTATAAAATTGAAACCAACCTAAATAAATGTTCTCAGGTCTTTCTCTAACATCAATTCTCACACCAATATAAAATACAAAAAAAAAAAAGTTGAAAGAGCATGAAAAGTAGTATGTAGTCATTATAGAAAAATAATTAATGCAATTGGGGTAAAATTTAAAAAAAAGTAAATAAGCAAAATGATTCAGAAAGTGATTATATATGCATACATTCATACAAACATTCATATATATATATATAGATAGATAAATAGATATATAGGCCGATAAATAGATAGATATAGATATATGAACAAAGAAAATAAAATGATGAAAACATAAACCAAATATTCAAGAAGTTTCAATTGAATTAAAGTAACAGATATTATTTTAAGTTGAAAATTAAGATCGTTTTCAATATTAATTCTGGAGTCGATAAGAAATTTTAAGAATAATTAAATAGATTTCTGGCGATATAAAATTCATGGAGATTATTAATAGACATATTGACTTGTAATTGTATTAATAGACATATTGACATATTGAATAGTAATTAAAGTATTTTTAGTGGTTCAATAAGTCCCTTACAAAACAGTTGAAATGCCAAGTGTTGCATGTATGTGGTTAATCGATATTGTGCATTTGTGGCAATATATGTGCTGTAATTTTTATTATAACTGTATGTACTTTTTATTTATATTTTATTCCTAATACTATAGCTGATAACGACTTCCAGTTATTTTATTTATTTTTACGATAATTATATCGTTGACTTGCTAAAAAGTAATTTCGCAATAGAAAATGAAAAAGGTTTCTCAAACAAAACAAAAAATCAATTGTTTTTCAATCAATTATAGCTGTTTAATTTTAGTCCTCCCAGCGACGTTTTTCCTTTTTCCCAGAAATATCTGATTGGTTGCATTTGTTTTTATAATTAGATTTTTAATCCACTGTTCCAACTAACACATCTATCTTCCACCACATAAAATTCCAGTACATTTTTTCGTACGATAACAGCCCAGTCATTAATCTCCAATGTGGAACTTCAGTTAGATTCAGATCATTGAACAGCGCAATGAAGCGTACTACTCATTCTTTCTGCCATTTACATGCACAGAGAACTTCGACTGCTGCTCAGTGATTTATGAAGTTTTTATTTATATTTGTATACGTAGCTCATCGATCTTTCAAATTCGGTATTCTTGCGTGAAAATTTATGAAAGGAAGATTCCCTGCTACATTTACTCTGCCATGGAGTCAATACAATTAAACAACAATCCATATCTAACAATTTATTACAACACGTGTCAATAACTAGTGTAAACGAAAAAATGCTGGTTTTATATCCTCCGAAGTGAAGAGCAATCTCTCTAATGCTAGTTGCAGCTCGTTAATTCTGATGAGTAAAACATCGATATTTCAACTTTACAGCAGCAAAATAACTATCGGGCTATCCTAAAATATTATCACCGTCTAGTGACTCATTAGACTACCAGTGAATTATCGAAAATGAGCGTAGTTATGGCAGTTGGCATTTTTTTTATTTTCGTTCTGTGGGTGCTCTTCCATCTTTTACGTTAGGATTAATGTAATAACACCTGTTTCATAAACTAAATGCTTAGAATTTCGAATATAATTGTGCGTGGAAAAAAATTTAAAATTGAAAACTGATTCGTATTTGATATTTGAATACATAATTAATATGAATTTATATAGCTGTATCGTTTGCAATATGATGAAACAAAAAATCTTCTCTGGTAAATGAATAGGTTCAAATAAATAATATGAAAACTACCCCGTGTAATGAGAAAACTTTAATTCATTACTATTTAAAAGTTAAATAAGATATTTTTAATTTAAATCGCATCATGTTTAGCATTTACTTATTTAACATTAGAATGGTCTAATATAACGGGGTACTAAAGCTGAAGCTTTAGTGCACGTGCTTTAAGAAATATAGGAAATATATGTATATATATATATATATATATATATATATTATTTTTCTGGAAACTTTGTTTTTAAATTTTATTCATTCCATTTTTATTATTTACTTAATATAGAAACTTCATGAGTTGATCTACAATGATCATTTACAAGATATTTTTAAATATAAATAAATTCACAATTCGGAGGAGTTAGATGAAGGTACTTAAAACAAAACCTTAAATAATTATTAAATTTTACAATACTTTCTGTTTTAAAATCCTGCATTATTTGAATATGTACATCAATTTATACAACTAGAAAAAAGATGTTTATTTAACCATTTTGAGAAAGAAGGGAGGGCGTTAAATTATCTTAACTTTCTTGCAATTTTATGTCGAATTCAGTTAATGATTTATTATTTCATAGAAATACTTCTCAGTTAAACCCTTTTTTGAATTGTCGTTCGACGAATATTATTCATTAATTAATTAAGTTTCTTATTAATTCTAAATTTTTACACGTATTATCTTTTATCCTAAGTAAAATTAGGCAATTTCTCCAGAAACTTATGTATATAAGATAGATAAGCTGCTGCAGCATACAATTTTCCAATATTTAGATCCATTTTATGACTCTTATTAAACATGTCTTCAACTTGGTTATTCATTTCAAATACATTTAATGACCAAAAATATCAAGTACAAATTTAAATTGGTGTTTATTTTGGCAGTCATATCATAGGTATTGTGCATTATCAAATAATAAGAATTGGTGATAGATCAATTTTATTTGAATTCATAGATATATATAGAGCAAGACAAAGATGTTATTGAAAAATGTTTTTTTCGAATTTTACCGAATATCGTCGTAACTCAGTTCTTTACAATTAAAATGAAGAAAATCCTTACAATGCTGGAAGGATTGTGAATGTGAAAATCATCATTATCATTTTGTGAATGTGGAAATCATCAATATCTGTTTTGATTTAATTGCATAGCAATTTGTTTTATTTTTAATAAAATTGAAATGAAGTTAATGTGTTTTATCCTTCTCTATTTCCCCTTCTTTTATAAATATTCTATACGTTTAAAATATTAAATACTGTGAAATAAACGCTACTGAAAGTTGGAATTATGATAATAAGTAATTCAAAAAGTTTGAAAAATATAACATGTAACAATAATATATATGTAATATGTGACAAAACACAATTACAAGAAAGACTATTAAGAAATACTGAATTTAATGTGATACTGATTACCAACAGCTAAACTGGATTCATGTCAATAATAATGTGCGATTTAAATGAAGGTTCTCATGAACAATATTTTTGAAATTCTAATTCAATAAATATCACTGCAGTAGCAATTTATCAAATATTATCAAACACCTTATACATATATATACGATGACTTATTCATAACATCCTTTTCTGTTATCTCTAGTCCCTTTTTGGCTCTCTGGCAAAAGAGGACAACATTTTCTTTTCTGGTCACGAATGCTTTGCCGAATATCTCCATAGATTTAACTTGGTCATCAGATCAAACCATAGCTGCAGATAAATAGTCCAGTATTCCCTATGCAAGTAAGTGACTTTTTGTATTCTCATAGCACATGGGGAAGCCGGAAAAGCAATCCAAGAAAATATTTTTCCAGAATTTCTAGAACCCCATTTCAAGGGCGATAATAAAACATATTAATCGCTTTATAATGGCAATACTAGTTTTTCAAGCTTGATTAGCAAGTTAACCAATGCAATAATTTTTCATTTTTTTTTAAAGTTTATTGTACTATTAGTATAGTTTTTATAATTTGTGTTTGGTTTTGGCATGCTATGTATTTTTTGTGTTTTTTATTTCATTCGTTCTTTCTCCATGTATTCTATGTTGCTGTATAATACTTTCATTTTTCGTGGAGGCATTCTTTTCTTGTGCAGGTTTATATTTTACTTCAGCATTTACTATTCCGTATTTTTAATTTTTTATATTTTATTCCATAGACATTTTTACACTTGGTTCTTCTATTTCATATCTACTGAAATGATCAGAGATCTCAATGATATAATTGCAGCAATATATAATGATGATTCTCTTCATCATTAATAAAATCCATATAAGGCGTTTAAATAGCATTTTTTCATTAAATTCGCACAATCTCGTACAGTCAATAGAGATTTCTCGGTGTGATAAATAAAGATTTCTTCGTATAACTAATTATAAATAATTTCAAGTAATATTATAGAAAAAGCTAACCAATATAAAATTTTGTGTGGAAACAAATTGCTACTTCGAAGAATTTTGCTTTGAATAAGCTTTTCTCAGTATTTGCTAAAACAGACAATAAAAATAACATTTCATGTGAAAACAATTATTTTAATATAGAGTGTAGAGATGAAAGTGAATCAAAAGATTTGTAATTTGAAGGGATGAAAGGATCTCTTTGTAAAGAAAAGATAATTATAGTCACAGGGGCATGGAGAGGTGTTATGTAAAGAAAAGATAAGAAAAGAAAAAGAAATCAGCAAGACTACAAATGAAATCCTTATTATGGTGAAAGCATATACTTTTTCATATTCAAAGCTAAACAGTTATTATGGTGCAATTATATACTTTTTCATATTCAACACAAGTGTAATAGGTTCAATTGAATTCTATGTGATTTATTAAAAGATTTTAAACGAAACTATTTAACTGTTTGAAATGAAATGTTGATCAAAGACAAACATTCTAAAAGTGAATTTATACTAGATTTTATTAAATGAAACGACGGACATATATTATGTATCTATCAAGGAGTTTCACATAAGTCTTTTAAAATAACGCATGGACATAAATTTTCCACTTCTTTTCAACAAATATTAATGTAGCGAGCATTTTGAACCTGGGTGATATCGAAGAATCATGATAGGACTTCAAGATCTCACATTTTCGCAATTTATCTTGTCGATTGATCCACTGATGGAGAGTATGTTATATGTCAGAAAAGTGCCCCGAGATCAATCTTCGTGTAGCTTAATAGTGGATTAGCATCATTCTGTCATCGGTGAACCGTATCGTCTCCAGTACACCAATTCCCTAAGCCAAATAATTAACCTAACGATCTCTACGAACCTGAAACTTATTTCTAAGAAATATATAGATGGAACTATACCAAGTTTTCTGGGTCAAGTAATTCATATGTTGTAGCAAAATGTGTTATCCAACCGCCAGCAGTTTCTTTTCTGAAAAAAAAAGTATGAATTAAACAATTTTCTAACAGATTGATCATATTTATAGAAAACTACATGGATTTTCCAATATATTATCTACGAAATAATTCCATCTAAAAAAACGTCCTCTTTACTATTCTTTTGCATAATTTTGAAATTGTTTAGATTAAATTAATTTCACCAATAAAAAAGCATAAGTATTTTTATGTTCTCAAAAACTGAATGTAAAAATGTATTATTTAATTAATATGCAACATTTTACTAATATTTAAGAGGAAAAAATACTGAATGGTTTTTTTCAAGCATCAGTAGAGTTTGTGCGTGCACTTTGTACGGAGTGATACAACCTTTTATTGGAAGTCAGTTGCCATAAAATTTGATGGCTCTAAAATAAAGAGTAAACTTGTTGTTCCAGAGTGCAAATGCACTTTAAATGCATAAAGTTGCCATAGTTAATTTTATATGCATATTCGTATATGAAAGGTATCTAAGTGATTCAGGAGTTTCTTAAATAAGTAAAAGAACATATCAGGAAAATACAAATGGTTCCCAGAATTAAATGCATCTTAATGATCCAATGATCATATGATCAAAGTTTTAAAAATTGTAGATGAATCTTGATGATAATCACGTATTTAAAAAGTTTAGTAAAGACAAAAAGATAGACCTTTTTTCTCCTTTATGGTTATAGAGTAAAAAAAGATACCTGTTATATATTGGGCATTAAGTTAGCATTTGACAAAGATTTTTTTTTTCAATTTCCGAAGAAAGGAAGTAATTTTCTGAATCTATAATTTATTTCAAATGAGTAATTATCAATAACATAGTTGGAACTAAATTTTAAAATTTAATGTGTAAAAGAATGAAAAAGAATAATTAAAAAGAATAATTAATTGTGTAAAAGAATAATATATAGATACATACACATTTAAGCACGAACAAAGTATTTAAAATGTATGAATAAGAATTAGCAAATAAAGTACAATGATTCAGCAGTTTTTTTAGATATTAATCAAATGTGAACAACTTTACCTGTTAAATGCTATTCTAAAATTGATAAATCATTTCTCGATGTTTGTTCATTTTTTTTTTTTACTTTTGTAACAAAAAAATTAATTTATAAGAATATTTCAGAACATTTGAAGACATTTGTCGATTAAATTCTATTAATCCAGTCTAAGTTGTAACTGTCGACGTTGGTCACAGGCCTTTTCTCTCAAAATAAAATTATCATGAAAGTGAATAATCTTCTTATAATAGGAAAGAGATGTGATTGAAATTTCAATCAAATTTAAACAAGCCTTAACCTAAAATTTAAAGAAGAAAAATATTATTTTTGCTGTCTTATTCTTCAAATGTCCATATCGTTTTAAATTACTTTACAAATGAGTATTATTTCTTAAAATACATTGTTTTCTTTCATTTCATATTGATTTCAATAAAATGATGAATTTATGTCCAAACTTCTAGCAAGTAAAATTCCAAATTATTTGAACAAATTATTCTCTTCTGATCAACTAATTTTTTTCAATTAACTGATTCAGTAAGATAAGCATTTCCAAAATTAAAAAGAAATATTTCTATGTTACTTTGAGTTCTTTAATCCATTATGCAAGCAGCATTGCTTGCGATACCATATCTAACACCGCTGTGCTACAAATATGCTTGTAAACATAGCAGAATATCAAAACACACTCTATCAGATTAAAGCATGATTATAAGAATCGTGACTGTAATACAATTTTTCATAAACTTCGGATCATGCATGTTGAATTTTATTATTTATTTTATTATCAGAATTAATAAATCACTTCCGTAGTCCCTTTTACAATATGTTTGGTCAGAAATAAGAGAAAATATTTGCCTTAATTGGCAAAAAGTCCGGGTTTGATGAAACGAGCAGCATATTTCATTATTAATGGGGGATCATTTAAGCTGAACAATATCTAGAAAAAATAGATTTAGAAATGCTTCTCTTAAAATTCTAATGAGTTTATCTTTATTTCATTATGATGTTGATGTATAGAGTTAAATTTACTTTTTGATTAAAATTCGTTCAAAATTTAAAAATTGTTTCTACTAATAGTGTTATTATATTACATCATAAAATAGCATACAACAGCATTGAAATGAGTTCGAATTCAAATTCCATACATTGAAATTAGGATAAACACAATGGGATCAAATTTAAGATTGTGGGAAAAAAGTAAATATCATAAAGTATAGATTAAATATAGATTGCTTTATTCGTTATGAAACAGGGATGAATATTTAATTTAAAGTAGCTTTAATAAGTATTTTAAAGATGAGTTTAAGATTAAGAACTGACAAAAAATAATTTCGATCGAAAAAAATGCTAAAATAATAAAAACATTCAAGTTACATGTTTATTCCACAATGAATAAAAACCAGGAAATTAGCAAGGGATAGTTGCAAATGGAA
Source organism: Argiope aurantia (assembly GCA_026543865.1). NCBI lineage: Eukaryota > Metazoa > Arthropoda > Arachnida > Araneae > Araneidae > Argiope > Argiope aurantia. The sequence goes on from JAPMOR010073066.1 coordinate 1,268,876, forward strand.
CTGCGAATTTCCATGCAATTATGACGGGGCATATGATCTCGAAAACATTCTTGAGATAGATGGATTTATAAATAAATATTTAGAAAATAAATTTAATTTCAAAAAAAATTCTTTAATTCTTAAACGGCCATATTCAAATTACAAGAATTCTACTCTCTAACAGAATTTATTTTTCCCACTCCGAAATGTCTTTTAGAAGGAAAAATAACATGGCTTGTTGCTGAATAAATGTAAACGGTCATGTTTCCTGACCTCTTCACCAGCTGCGACCCAATATATTTCTCAAATAGAAGGCGCTTCTAGTATGGGAGAGAGCTGCATCGAATAGACTCATTTCCTCGACAGCAAGATCGCACGCTCAGCTATCTGTCACGCGGACACCATCCAAAATTCTACTGCCAAGACGAACGGTAGGATTCGCTTTGAATAACGATGCAGCAGGTTAGGTTCTAAGTTTCCCATTTTATTTTCACTCAGGGAAATTCACTCTGATGCGACTGAATTTCTTATAGATTTGGTTATAAAATTTTTCAAACATTTTTCAGCTCTTTGATTCAATCTAAACATTCTTCATGCTTCTTGGAAGACTTTTATCGTCATATCGTTTCTCTTAATTGTCTTTTACTTCCTTTTTATTAATGATTTCTGTTTTTTTTTATTAAACTCTTAAGGAAATGGCAAAGAGCAGTTGTTGCAAAAATGTGACTTTTTATGTGATGAAATGCAATTATCTGATATTTAATTGGAATGGTTAAATCCTTATTAAATGATGAAAACAACTTTTAAGCTCATTGAATGGGAGTGAGTTTCGTAATCCTAAAAGTAAATAATGTCAGAGAATCCATAAATCATCTTTTCATAAATTCATTTTATGAAAAGAAACAAAATTGAATTAACTTTCTTGTATAATTTCTGTAGCACTCAAATTAGGTATATTTCTTTTAATAAAATGTATTTAATGGATGTTGCATATTCTTATCCTTATGGAAGTGTTCTTGTTTATTTAATTTGCTGCCATAACTCTGGATATTTAATAATTTTCCCAGATATATTCTTCGGGCACTTTATAGGATGCCTACTTACAAGAATAACACTTGAATTTGGATTTCCCTTTCAAAGTGGCGCTCGGGCCTCGTAGCAGTTAGGATTAAGGGATTGTAGAAGCGTGGATTCAAGAGCTGTATTATACCAAAGATTCACTATTTATGAGTACCTGTTGCTCTTTATAACTATCGAGTCTAACGTTCAGACGTTATCCTCGTAAACTGACTATGACTGATAGCTAAAGTCGTTTCCTTTGAAACGCTATTGTAAGAAAATTGAACGATACTCTCTCGAAACTTCCTTCCTCGTTGAAGGTAATTCTACTGAAGATTATCTTCAACGCTACTAAAATAGTTGCCTAATAATTTTTTGTCTAATATAAATCCTTTTCTTCACTATCTAGTGAAAATGCAAAGCTCAAATGCTGAAAGGAAAACTTCAAAAAGAATTTGCTTAAACAAAATTAAAATTATGTTTGTTTCATCATTATCAATGTTTATAAGTATTCTAAAAATTACTCCACATTTGTTTTTCAAAATTTTGTGCAATATCTGAATTTTTAAGCTGTTAAGCTGCTTTTTTTTGGTTGCTAAATTTGAGTGCAACGAAACAAATAAAAATAACTTGTTTTTTAGTGGAATATTTCTTATGCTTATTAGATATTACCGAAAAAAAGTTTCTCTAATTGGTAAATGAGCCTAATTCAGATTAAAAGCATTTTCTTTAAACTATTTATTATCAAATTTTGGCTTGTTTAACATTCTGAATAAAAAAATTATGCTTTCTTTTATTAAGGTTTCATTTTTCTAAATTTCAATTTAAGAAATTATTGATTTATGTATTACATTGGAACAACATTTTTATTTTCTTGTCAGGACAAATCCCTTCATAGCCGAGTAATCCAGAAAATGCAAATTAGCGCCTTTTATTTCCAATCCTCGCATCTGAATTCCTAAAAAGAAAAGCTCCGAAAATTTGGGTGCAAAAAGAAAGAAAGCGCGAGCTAAGTATCTGTCAATTTTACTATCATCAACTTCGAATGAGTCCTAATCCCGATTCGCGTTGAGAAGAAGTTCTTATAAAGGAATCATTTTTCTCTCTGTCGCGTAATAATTAATGATTATCTAGATCTTTTCGCCCTTTTTTTAATCTTTATCAATTATGTGGAAGAAAACCGCACTTAATCCCATGAGAAAGACCCAGTCCGTCGAAGCACTGTCGCGCGTGAAGAAAAAACGAACGGAAAACTTTTTCACCTCAGTAATCACTTAGGGGACTCTTTCAACATTGAGCCATTTAAAATTTCCAAAATGAATTAATAGTCGCTACTTAAAGCATTCTTTTTCTGAGAATTGTTTTGAAAAATATGCTTATAAATTATATTATATGACTTATTTATTATTTAATTTAATTTCGAGTTTATATTCCCAAGGAAAAATATATTTTCAGAAAAAATGTTTGAAGTAATCAGTGTTTCACCCCCTTCTTTTGTTTGGAGGGGGTTGGACAAACAAAATTAATCCATTATCAACCTAGAATCTTTAAAATTTCTTATTGAATTATTGTAGTATTGTACTTCTTTTTCTTTATAGCAAAAACTTCTTTTTACATCTTTAAGTATATAAGAAATTCGTATTCTTAAATTCACGAATAAAAAACGAATGAGCAAATTGCTTTATGAATCACTATACTAGGAAAAATGAATATAATTCATATTTATCAACATTTAAAATCACAGATTTAATCAATAATTTGCAGATAACAAAATATCTTTGAATATTAAATGTTTATTGAACCATTTTCAGGACTATTACTAAACATGACATCATCATTTCATTTAAGGAAATAATGAAGTAATCGAATAATTTAAATATTTAGATATTAAGAAAAATAAAAATTAGCATTTAGAACGTTAATCGAAATTCATTTTAGTTAATTTGTGGCTAATGAGCTTCCTTTGCGAAGCTATTGAAAATAGATATTGAGTGCATGAAACTAATGTAGTTCGGTTCTTTTGATATAAATAATTCGTACATGAAAAATAAGTGAAGCAATATTTGTCAAATATTTATTAAGAAGTCATTCATAAGTTTGTCAGTGAAATAAATATTTCCTCAACTGTTTTATTATTATTACTGAAAATAGCACTAAATTTGTTTAGTTATTAATGTTCCGTTTTTAAAGTACACCGGAGATATTTTTGGACCATCCTCGTAATTTTGAGCAGCGGTCAGATGACGAGGACAACACCTGAGCTGGCACACCTCTCTCCAAAATTTTACACCTCAACAGAGTGGGGACGTTTGGCCCCGACATATTTAGAGTGCAACAGAACTGCTTAACAGTGGAATAGGGTCTCGAACCCGAAACCCTCCGGTTCCGGCAGCGAGATCTTGCTACCAGGCTACAGGTGTCTAACGATAAAGGAAAACGATTCACGTGACTTCGTATTCATGTGGGAAACGTCACTGTGCTATTTAATGCATACTCTAGGCACTTGCCTCTTTTAGCATGAACAAATATTATAATTCTAGTAATAGCAAGCAGGGATTTTTTTATTCTATTAGAATATTAGAAAGCCCACAATGACATGATTGCGGAGGCTTAGGTTCGAAACCTGATTCCAACAAAAAGCCTCTACATAAATGGGTATGGGGTGTAAATATCTTAAAGATTTGAAGGCTCGGGAGTCATCCTGGTTTTATGATTAGAACTAAAAACAACTAAGTCCAAACCAAAATAAAAGTCATATAGTTTCAAAAAGGAATATTTATCTAAATAAGCTAAGAAAAGTATTAAAAAACGACATTTGCCTAGGAGTTATTTTTTATTTCATAAGAGTATAGATACTGAAATGAATGCAAAGAAGATGGCTCCAACTGTCATATTTTTTAGCTTACAATTCAAATAAACTCAGTAATTAATTTGTAACGATTGGCGTTACTATTGTTTAGAAGAAAAACTGCTTTATAGATATTAATTTCAGAAAGCCTTAAATTTTAGAATGAACATTAATTAAAGCGAAGCTGTTGCAAAAGATTTATATGCTGAAAGTTAATATTCAGAGATGCTTAGTGCAAATATCGATTGTTCAAACCTTTAATATTTATTAATGAAATTTATTCAACTATCAAACAATAAGTTTTTGGAAATCTAATAGAATGCAAGAAGTTTAAAAACCATTTATTTGATTCATTTTCGGAAAATTGCAAATAAAAATAATAATGTACCCACATAATTGAAAGTTTGAACATATCATACAACAACCAATATAACAACATAAAAATGTTAAAACACAAGATCATGCAAATCAAAAGTGCGAAATACCTAAAATTTTAAAAAGAAATAACTGTTCGCGTAATCTAGAATCTTATGAATCCTTGATGTTTTTGGTAAATTGAAACATGGGTATTATATCTAGACTTTTTAATTAAAAGTAAAGATATTTCATTCTATAATTTCTCCCCAGTATTTAAACATTTGTAATGAATAAACCTGAAAAAAGCGTACAATCGCTAATATTAATAATTGCTGAATAAAATTTGTTTACTTTTGTAAATATTAAAGCCCTTATTAATCTTAGTTGAAGTGTAAAATAACTATTATTTTTGATTAAGAAACCTAAAATTAAGAAAATAATACTAAAATTAATTTTTTTTAGAATCATCATATAATATGCATTTCTCATGCATATTTAGCATTAGTACGTAATTTTAATCTTTAATTGTGTAAATAAAATGTTCTCAGTCCTATTTTTGATAAATATTTGATAAAAGCAAAATAAAATCAGAGTTCAAATATATCTTAAGTTAGCTTCACTTCTCAAATTCTGAACAAAATTTGCTTCGCAATTTCATTTCATGTCTCACAAAAGACTGCAAGAATGACAATAATGTATCTAGTAACTTTTTCGTTAAAAAAATTTCTTGTTTTCTCAAACCTTTTCTGGAAACTAATTTCTTTTATGATTCGTAACTAAATAAACCACAGTTGGAGAAAGCATTTTGTAAGCTCCAATTAAAAAAGCGAAACTGTAAAAAAAGCTAGAGGAAGTATAGATTTTTTAAAAAAATGGATATCAACTCAAATTTTCACATTTAATTTATTTCATCGGTGAAAAATAAATAATTTTCAAAATATGAATTCATTGTTGATTATTTATTTATGATTGCATCTGCAGGTAACAGCCAAGCAACAAAAATCTAAAAAAGAAACGTGATATTTACATTGGCAAAATTTAGCTTGAAAATTGTTATAAATTATGATTATAAGGTTATAAATTATGATTATGATCTGAAGTACATACGAGTAATTGAAATAAATTAAAGAACCAGGAAAGTATGGAAAGAGAGGAAAATTGGGCAACTTTCCTAGATGTAGAATGGAGTCATAGAATAGGGGCGTGCCTCATCTCGGAAGCCCTTTCTTCTTCTATTAGCTAGTGCCTTTATATTGCCCCTTCCGATGAGCAGTTTAGCTTTTCTTATTCCAAATCAATAGTAATTGTCAAAGCTTCGATTAGAAGAAAAAATAATACACCAGAGGTGTCGTCTGTCCAATTGGAATGGTCTTTACCAGGGCTTCTTAAAATGAAGATCAAGATCTTTTTTGAGGTCTCGAAAACTATCATATTCTTTTAAATTTGTAAATATGTAAAAGCAGTTAATCAAATATTTTACCTCCCAACTGTCATTAATAATTTTTAAAGGATTATTTAAATAATTTTTTTTTAAATTTATATATATATATATAATATATATATATATAAATTATATATACACAGTGGTGGCGAAAATTGTGGACACTTTTGAAAATCGTTATATTTTTTAACTTTGCATGCTTATAGAAAATGTTACATTTCACAAAATGCAAACTCTTACATATCATTTCAAAGAGAATTTAATGCTGATTTCAATACAAAAAGCAAAATTCAGATATTTTCAATACAAGAAAAGTTATTCTTACTTTAATCTGAATAACAAATACAGTGATGAAGTGGATTGGAATTTCTAACTTTCCTGACCAATCACTGTTCTTATTCTGGGAGCCACTAAAATTTTAATAACTGCCAGAAGAAGATGGCATCATATTTAAAGTTGGAACGGGTCATTATTGTGCTTTTTTCTATAGAAGGCAGATTGTTTTTTATGTAATGAAATCACAAGTAAGAAATTTTGTTAAACTTTTTAATATTTAGTATTAATTGTTGTAAATAGTTCTAATATTTAGTCATGAAGCAATGCAATCAAATAAAAAAATAGATTGGACACTTAAAAAGAGAACTAAGCTTATTGTGTTACATGAATGGGATCTTTCCAATGCTGAAATTGCAAAACAAGTGGGTGGTTCAGTAACTACAAATGACGTCCGAAAGTTTTGTTTACGATACTAGAAGACAAATTCAATAAAAAACAAAGCAGGAAATGGCTGAAAAAGGTACAGCACCTGTCAGAAGAATAAGAATAAAAAGACTATGTCTCCATGATCGAAGAATGTCATCAGCGGCCACCAGAAGTGAAATGAATGATGCTGGTATTTATGTCAGTTCAAGAACAATCAGGAGAAGATTATTAGATGTTAAACTAAGAGGTAGAATTCAATGAAACATTTTACAGAAGTGTATAAAAAGATTACAGTGGACAAAAGAACATATTAATTGGCCAGATGATCAGTGGTTACAAGTTATACGGAGTGATGAAACAAAAATATTGTTATTTGGTAGCGATGGCGAAAATAGGTAAGACATAGAATAGGCGAAGGGCTACATGCTGAGTGCATTCAGGTAACTATGAAGAACTCAGTTAGTGTAATGATTTGGTCATTCGTGCCAACAGATGGTATTGATCTCTTTCATGTTATCGATGGGACATTAAATGCAAGAAAATACATTGACACTATTCTAGAGCCAAAACTAACACTTTCCATCAGTGATATATTTCCCAACAATGCATCATTTATTTTTCAGCAGGATTCAGCTCCTTGCCATACAGCAAAAGTATCAAAAGTATGATTTAGTACAAAGAGCATTGAATTGTTATTATGGCCAGGAAACAGTAATAAACTCAAAATTATTGAGAACTTATGGCACCGTTTGAAAACTCTTATATATATGAATCGTTCATAAAATAAAAGAGGATTAATTGAGTCTATAATTGTTTAATGGCAACAACGAAGAAAGAGGTTAAAACTGTCGTCAGCTCAATGAAACATTAGTGTGAAGCTGTAATAAAAAATAAAGGCTACCTTACTAAGCACTGGTAACTCACTGCAGTCATCAGCATTTAATGTATCTCGATAATTATCGCCTCACAACTTTTTTGTATTGAAAATATTTGAATTTTGCTGTCGATATTGACATCAGCATTAAATGCCCTTTAAAATGATATGTAAGTGTTTCCATTTCGTGTGTGTGTGTGTGTGTGTGTGTGTGTGTGTGTGTGTGTGTGTGTGTGTGTGTGTGTGTGTGTGTGTGTGTGTGTGTGTGTGTGTTTTCTAGACCGTGATAAGAACTTCAAATTGTCGAGAATTTTACTTTTCTTCAGAAACGGGATCATTGATATCAAAATTTAAGATACTTTTCATTGGATTTTCAAATAAGCAAAAGTTAAAAGTTGTTATGCATAATGGAAAATGGGAGGCAATAAGGTATATTAAAATTGAAAAAAATACTATGAAATGTTAAAAAACTCATTCCTCGTATACTTTCGTCCTTCTTACATCAATTTAAAAATAGTTCCATTTCCCTCTTTGAGATTCTTCTTTTTACATTTTTTAATTAACTGGAATTTTTTCTGGCTTTTGAAGATTGAGATTTTAAATCAATTTTACACTGCTTCATGTCCTAGAGTTTTGAAATTTAGAAATTTGTATTTTCTCAAGAACGAATGTCCTGAATTTAGTTATTAGTTAGTTTTCTAAACTTAATTATCCGTCAGTCGAATAATTTAATTAAACATTGTTTAAATGCAAATACAGTTACCTGATAGTCAATAAGAAGCAAATTTTTATTGATGATTTAATAATATTTATAATGATGAATTATAAATGAAAGATTTAAAATATCTATAAAATATCAGTTTATATTGAAATGTCTTCAAATATCTCTGAAATTGTCTAAGTTTATTATTTATCCTATAGTTTTATAAATTTCAACATTTTTTTTTCAAATGTGTGGTCGACAATTTATTTTATTTTTATGGCTTATTCCATTTCTCAATAAATAATGGTTTTTTTTGTAATAGTAAAGGATTTCAAACTGAGTAGATATATGATTCTATATATGATTCTATTCTATGTAGATATATGATTCTATTCTACGTAGATATATGATTCTATTCTATGTAGATATATGATTCTATTCTACGTAGATATATGATTCTATTCTATGTAGATATATGATTCTATTCTATGTAGATATATGGTTCTATATATGATTCTATTCTATGTAGATATATGATTCTAAATATGATTCTATTCTATGTAGATATATGATTCTAAATATGATTCTATTCTATGTAGATATATGATTCTTTAGCAAGCATATCATTCTAGAGAACGGAATAAACTTTTTAATATAGTTATTATGCGATATGCGCTTAAGTATGATATGAAATATAATACAGCCCTTATAGTTGCCATTACTTTGAAAAAACTGACAACACCTTTTTTTTTTATTATTATTATTATAGAAACGTGATTATCACAGTGAAAAATGAAAAACATAAAATAGAGTTGTAACTGTATATATGCTTGAAAAAGAACAGCGTTACACAGAGACGAAGTTCAAAAAGGCTCAAGCAACCGATAAAATATAAAGAACCATTGCAAAGCAAATATTCTTACGATTCATAAATTTTTGACATGCCTGCCCTCTCACACTATAACAGTCGCATGTAGCAGATAGTGCCCAACACCGTGGCATATATCATTTGAAATATATTTCATCGGATGGCATCATTCAAAGCAAGCACAGTTTACGTAATTGAAGATTACACTTTGGATTTCAGATATGCATAAGAGTGAGATTGAGTACCTTTTCGAGCATGGGAAGATATAATGGTGGGACATAACTCTGTCATTAATGACCAGTTTCACCAGAGTTAACAAACATTTGACAGAAGATATTATGATCATATTATGGTCAACACCATCTTCCATCCATACTATGTTTGAAAATTACCCTGTTTCAAATTAAGAATGGCGTAACTGGTCAACATTAATTAATAAATTACATTCTCTATCGTATATATTCATAGATCTTAATTCGTAATATATTCAAAAAAATAAAGGCCCAAGATAAAAGAGCTTTTAATCCCACATCACGCAGTCAGGTTTCTTTTGTGTAAAGGAAGAGACTAATGTAAGAAATAATGAGCACTTAAACAAGCTTCAATAAATTTAAATAAACTGAAATGGTTCTTTTATTTTACAAAATTTGGAGTTTCCGCAATGCAGTAATAATTACGAAAAGTAACTGGTCAGAATGTCTAAAGAATCAATTGTTAAGTCCTGCAAAATATTTACAAGAAAATAAAATTAACATTTTTCTGAAATTTTTTATGTCTCATAAGAAATCTTACATGAGCTGATAAGTAAAAATTCTAGATTTCTACAGAGATAGATATTATCATCCAAATTTAAAAGTAAACATTATTATTAAAGTATCATGGGATGGAAAGCAGTTTCTACTTTGATTTCATATTTTTTGATTTTTAATTATAATTATATGTTTACAAGGTGTAGAACGCCTTATATTTTTATAACAAAAGAGTTTAGGTCAACTACTATATTATTTTTAAAGATATTTATAATTTTCAAAATTTAATTTTAGTATTAGAAAGTCTAAATTTTATCAGATCTTAATATCAAAACGAATGCACCTTTACTAGTGAAACTTTGATTTCGGGAATAGCATTTGGTGTAATTTTAAAATTTAATGTGATAAATTGGTGTTGCCATTGGAATTTTTAAAGTTTGTTCTTATTTCAACATATAGACGGCCCCTTAAGAAATGTTAAGTTAAAAATCTTTAAAAATACGTTAATTTTTTTTAATGATATCTTTTTTTATGATTTCACGATGAACAATGGCAAAATAAGGATGGTTTTGCTCCTTTTTTTTGTACTTTTATGAAAAAGAGAAATAATTGGGTTTTGACTTATAACCAGAGAATGTGATTTAATAGGGATTATTATAATTATTAAATAGTTAATTGTATTCATTAAAATGTGAACTCTAAATTATCCTATCATTTCCAGACTTTAATTCTCTTAAAATCTCGGCTAACATTTTTGCAAGATAAACGTGTAAAAATAGATTACATTTTTCAATAAGTTTCTGGATTTATCTGATTAAAAGCTTTTACTTTTATTAAATATGTCTTACTTTGAAACATTATGTCTCCAACTCCTTGAAATGGACTTCAATTTATGTATAATTTAATGCATTACATGAACTGAATATTTCCCTCGTAAGTTTAATTTACTTCATAAAGATGATGAAACTAATTTAATTGCATGACATGGCTTCGAAATCAAATTAATTTTTAGTTAAAAGTAAATGTAATTTCTCTTTTCCTCTCCGTTCGGGGTATATTGTTTTGAGATCTCTTCTTGGTTTAAAACTTGAATTCGTTTATATTCATGTTTTTAATGAGTTTATTAAAAAATCGAAAACTGTTTTCTTTGAATTTCTTTCTTTTTTCAGTAAAAATGTAATTGCAACCAATTAATTAAATTTCATGTCACGAAGTATAAACAAGCAAATCATTTTTCCATTTTATTCGGCTTAAAAAGAATCTTTAACTGAGAAATAAAATGTAATTATCTATCCCAGATTGCAGGGAAAAGTCGTAAATTAAGAGTTCTGTTCATCCTTCTGGACTTTAATGAGTATTAATTGTCATAAAGCTGTTCCATATTGTAAAATTGTATATTAAGGAAAACGTTGATTCTAAGTGCTGTTTTCAATAAGTAGCTTTTAACATTGATAACAAAAATGTTGTTAATCGAAGCGTCTAATATATGTATCTAAACTTTATGCCACTTTTTCATAGTCAATGATTTGATTCATCGATGAAATGCATAACATTTATACCACAGTTTATTCATATTCATATTGCGTTAACAATTAGTAGCGGAAAGTATTATAACTTTGAGCGAATTTCTGTATTAATTTGTTATTGGCTTCAATTAAAGATTTCTTATTCTATTAAAAAAACGTTCCACTAATTCTGTTTAGTTTAGGGTTTATTACGAATTTTAATTTTCAATTTTAACATTTTTAATTATTTTTTGGAGAAAACTTCATTAGATGGTAAAGCGTATAACATAGTATCTCTGATTGGGGAATGCTTATCATTGACCATATCTTATTATGATAGCAAACATAAAAGAAATGACTTCTAATATAATAAAATAATAATATAATTATATTATCTCTACCTTATAATAATATTCATTGATTTTAAAGTGCATATTCACTTTTCTAAAAGTGATGGCAATCTTTTATTAACTTTATAGTTTGGAAAAATCTCTCATCATTTTCAGAATTATTTTTCTTCAGAAAAGTAGCAGCAGCTTCATAGCTACTGTTTCCCTACTGGTCGTTGCTATTACACTTATGCTCAAAATGTATACAGGATTTATCTTTTTTCATCTTTATAAACTAAACAGACAAAGAGAAAGTATTGTAATTAGCAAAATTTCGAACTTTTAACGATTCTCCACCTTTCAGACTCCTATAGGTCCGAAAAACATCTTTTGGAACTGTAAATAACTGTTTGCCTGTGAATACGATAACTTAAAAAAAAAGATTTGGGTAAATCGACGAAATTTATTTTGTAATTTTTAAAATAAATTTACAGATTCCAAACAAATTTTGAACGTAAATCATTCAAAATAAATTTGCCTGTCCGAATGCGAATGTGGAAGCTAACTTCGAAACATTTTGCTTTAAATGAGAAACCTGGTATGTGTTGACAAGGTATATGACTATCAAATTTTGACTAAATTACACTCAAGAACCAAAACATTATGACCACCTGTCAATAACGAGTTGGCCCACCTTTGGTGCGCAACACAGCTTCAACCCGCCTTGGCATGGATGCCACTAGTCCTTGGTAGATGACCGGAGACAGATTGTACCAACTGTTTAAGCAACGGTCACGCAAATCCGAGATATTGAGAATTGGTGTTCTTTGAACTCTGAGATGCCGTCCCATGTCATCCCAAAGGTGTTCTATCGGATTGTGATCCGGTGAGTTAGGTGGCCAGGACTTTAACTGGAATTCAGCATCATGTTCCTGGAACCATTCCAACACAATTTTAGCCTTGTGACACGGGGCGTTGTCCTGTTGGAACATTCCATTTCCAGCTGGAAAAACAGAGGCCCTGTAAGGGCAGAACTGGTTCGCAATGATGTTCAGATACCCTGTAGCATTCATGGTATGCTCTACTACAACCACAGGTCCCAGAGACGCCGAAGAGAGAGTCCCCCAAAGCATAATGCCGCCACCACCGGCCTGTGTTCGCCTGGAAGACGGCGTATCCTGACACAGCCATCGGCATGATGCATGACAAACCGTGATTCATCTGACTAGGCAACTCTCTCCCACTGATCCATGGACCAGTCGCGATGTTCCCGGCCCAGCGCAGGCGCAGTTGGCGATGACGCTTGGTCAGCAAAGGCACACGAGTGGGACGTTTGCTGCGTTGCCCCATATCTAACAGTGTCCGCTGAACAGTGGTCTCCGATACTATTATACTTGGCCCTGCATTGTATTGGGCTATCAGTTGAACCACTGTCTGACTCCGGTTTTGCTTCACCATACGAGACAGTCTCCGACGACCTTTTTCTTTGATAGCGTGTGCACATCCAATACCATGTCGTCTACTGCTGCTTTCACCGTCATTCATCCACTTTGCATAAGTACTAACAACGGTAGATCACGCACAACTTACGAGTCGTGCAGTTTCGGAAATACTTGTTCCGAGCCTTCGAGCCATTACAAACTGCCCTCTATCGCTTAGATCCGCAGCCTTTTCCATCACACACAGAAGCAAGTGAAAGAATGATTCTTCAGACTCTCTAGCAGCAGTTAAATACCACTTCCACCTGATCACATGCTTTCCACGTCATCCAGGCGAGTTAATTGCAAAATGTAGGGGTGGTCATAATGTTTTAGCTCTTGAGTGTACATTCAAGGAAGATTGTCTGCCTCTCTGCTCGAGTGCAGCTGAACACGATAAGATCCAAACGATAATAGCTATATCGGTAATAAAACTGAACAAGTATATATCAATAATAAATTTCATACCGAATCCATCAAGAAGGTTGAGTGCCGGTCTGAACATTCGCAGGCATGTAAGTCCGATAATTCAAAAATTCCACGACATAGACAAACGAAACTTAATAATGGATTTTATATTGAAATTATGGTTTTCTCTCATATTTCGTTTCGATTAGTCGATAAAAAAAGCGATTAAAATGCATACTCAGTTCTCTACACGACATACAAAACTCTCATTTGAAATATTGAAAATAAAAATTTCCGCACAAGTGATGTTCATGATCTACTCCAAGACCTATAATTTTAATAATATAACAATTTTAATAATTAATAATACAATTCAGTAATGTGAATAGAATATCTTTATTATAGGTAATGAGAGAAAATATCGGGATAACACTCGTGCCGGATTTTTTTTTATTAGCAAACGAAAAATTCATAAGCGAAACGCACTATGGAGATAATAGCAGTAATTATCAAAACGTATTACCTATATTAATTCGTGTTTATTCGTTTTCTAGAGTTAAGTATATCTTAATTGATTTTTTCTGGTTAATCTAGAGATTAAATCACTTGACATGATTGGACAATTCCATATATCAAATTATGTAGTGAAGTATCCGGCATTCTAGCCTAGGTACTTTAATGTGTATGGTGGCCAAATTTTGTTATATTTTGTCCAATACATAACACACTACAGGGCTCTGAACACCTCCTGTTATGTCTTGATAACCCTGTATTTCTGCTAATCCTTTTTCCTTGACCTGGAAGATGCCCCACGATTGTATATGAACTATTTCAACCAATGAGTTTCATAGCTTATATTTTATGGTAATAATATAGGAAAAAGGCACTTAGAATGTTTGATTCTTCATGCATACATCTATGTAGATTGCTTTAATTCAACATGACTTTACAAAAATAATTTAAGACTTGCATCAAATATTAGTATTTGCTGTAATAATAAATTCAATTGGCGTAACCTTCTGCGTATAGTATCATACATAACTTTATTGATAATTAGTAGATATAACTTAATATTGGTTTATTAAAATAACTTAAATTTCATTTCCGAAAATACTCCAGTATACGTTGAATGAAGTATAAAATACAAATTAATATTAATGAATATAAAATCTTTCATTTAATAAAAAATTAAAATGACGCACTTTGGACCGGAATAACTTATTCTTTCAAGCTAGTATATGCCATTAATTTCACGTCATTTTTCATTTGCCCTACTAGCGGACAAATAGGTTAGACCCGTTTTTCAAAACAACTTGAAGCGAGTTTTTTCGCTCAGTGTTTTTTCTTAAAACACAGGAAACTGCATTTTTTTAGCCTGTTTTGTACTGAAATTCAATTGTCTCGTTTTTTTCCCCTCGTTGTTATCTCCTTCCAACAATTAGTGATTTACTTTAGACATTGATGGATCGTTTGTGATAAGCATTACATTGACAAGGTGTACTGGTACTTGATAGCAATTGATGAAAGCTGACTGATTCTTAGAGAGAAGAAAGTAACTAATTTGGCGTCCCAATAGAAAATATGGGTAGAGATGAAATGTCTTAGAAAGTGTTTCAAGTATCTGTTATAGAATACAGTGGTATTTATTGAATACTAGCTGGTACCTGGCGCGTTTGCTGTCGCAGAAGAAGTAATTTTGGAAATATCATTTGAAATTGGAAACAGCTATCTTGCTTAATTCGAAATTATAGAAATAAGGATATTTATTTTCTTATAGACAATGAATACATTCATTGAAATCTGATAATATATATATAATGGAGAAATATAAATAATATCTGTTCTATTTTTACTTTATAATCAAGAGCTTCAAGGTAGACAATATTTTTGTTTTGTTTTGTTTTTCCATCTTCAGCAAAACAAAGAAATTTCTTAGTTGTCCGATTCGTTAGCATCCAACATAAAACTGGCCATGTGAAAAACAGGGATTTTTAGGTTCAATTCGCACACTTGAAGTTATTGACCTTGCGTATTGTTGATGGTCATCAAGAATGTAAATCGAATGAGAAACTGCAGTCAATTTGAAATGAAAATGCATGTTGGTGGGAATAATGGGAATGTGCACATTTTCTCCATTCGACTTTCCGTTAAGAAAGTTGACTCGATTATTTCCGCATGTTCGTCTTCTGATTCTGATGCGCGTGATCGAATAGTACATAAACGTTCCATTCTTGCCTCATGTTGATCTTGAGATTCGAAAGCACGTGAATTTGCAGTTTGCAACGATAAGTTTAGAAATTTGTAAATTATTTGTTTATAAATTTTATTATGTTCAAATGCTAATAATTGTACGATTCCTATAACCTCAGCAAAGTTTTATCGTAACTCAATATACTTAACTGGAGAGGTGCGGTTTATGAGATAGCATTTCATTTACATTCAAATTAGATTTTCTAGTGAATGTATTAGTATGAAAAACTGCAAATATATTTTACAAATATTTTCCTAGATATATAGATATGTTTTAGAAATCATTCAAAATATATTATCATTGAAAAAAGTAAATGCGGTGGAACATATATTTTCTTCTTAAATTACATGTTACAATAAATAATATTCTTGAAAAAATATTACTTTTTACTTTTTAAACCATATTTATTTTTACAGTATATGAAGGTATATAGAAGACCAAATAATGTAAAATTCAACAATTATATATAAAAAAAATTGACAATGGGTAAAATTGGCTCTTTTTCTATCGGCTTGTGTGACTTTCGTAGCACCGCTTTCTAGGCCATTTTAAACATACAGGTTAAGAACTAGTATAAAATCAACCTATAAATTATGTATATATATCTCTTGGTATATTAATATATTTTATAAATTTTTCAAAATACATTATCACTAGAAAATTAATTATGTTTGAACATACATATCAGAATCAGCTGAATGCAAACTTTCGTCGAAAAACTCTTCTGTACAATCATCCTTATCACTGAAATCACTTTCTGCTTCATTTAAAAGTGTCTGGAGCACTGCTTCATAATAGGATCAGTAAATTGGATAATATTTCTGGGCCCAAGCTTTAGAGCCATCTGCTAAGCCTTGTTTATCACTGGAACACTAACAAGGAGGAGCGGTCTTAGAGACTACGCCAAAAGAAATAACTGAATTATTTTTAAAAGCATATGCTGAAATCTGTTGACAAAGTACACGTGTATTGAAGGTCACAAAACAGGAAGCTATAGGGTCAATCCATTCAATTAAGCTAAAAATAGAATAGGGGTGACCGAAAATTCATCGCTAGCGGTCTCACAGACCACACGTCCTCAGTTAAGGGTTAAATCAAAGTGTGCAATAATTATACTCCTTGCTGCATTTCCGATAATACTTGTGTTTTTTTTAATATTCCTTTTAATTTATATGCCAAATTTATAGTTTGAAATTACTAACGAAAAAGAAACCTACAAAAATAGAAAAAAAATAGAAAACAATTCATTCTTTATAATAAGAATTATGACCTTCCTGGAATTAAAAATGATTGGTTATTATAACCTGGTAATTTAGAAATTCACGTTATATATATATTTTTTGCGGTAGTGAAAAAAATTCGCCATTAGGATTCAAACGTAACTTATACTGAGAAAAACTTGATGCATTTTTTTTTTTACAAGGATTAATCTTTCTTGGATTGAGTTAATGTTCTGTTCTTTCAAATGACAGAAAACATTACTTTAAAGATAACAAATGTCCTTTCTGATGATGAAAGAATATGTAGAAAAGACAAAAGGGATGTACTTGACATTTATCAAGAAACTCATTTATATTTAATAATTTTATATGAAAAAAATGTGCGTGGGAATAGACCTAACCTGAGGGAAATATCAGATGATTATGACTGAGATTAGAAAAGTATTCCATACTTTCATTGAAGCTTGTGTTTTTCAGTTTGCAGATTTTTTTTTCTCTTTTTATTCCCAGACCGTGTATGGTCTTCGAATAAAATGAGAAAGAAAAATCTGCAAAAGAGCAGAAAGAAAGAGACCTTAATACTTTACAATCAGACTGTTCTAGAAAATTGTAATATGCGTTTTTAATTGATTGAAAGTTAGTTAATTTGTTCAATATGCATATGATTAGAAGTTAGAAAAAATATTTTAAAAAAATAAAATATGTCTAAATAAATTTTTCTGATGAGGGAAATTTTGAGTTAAAGAATCATCCAGGAATTTTAAATGTGAAATAATTCACGAAATATCGTTTCTTAAAACTTAATTTCTAAAGTGATTTATAAAAGAAAATTCAAGACAGATAAAAAAAAATTAAGGAAATTTTATATACTGCTCTAAAACGTGTCTTTCTTGGAGATTCAATTGTTCATTAATATAATTATTAACTTTTCAAAAATAGGAAGTGTTTGATCCGAGTAGAAAATTTTACCGTGTAAAATTAACCTTTTAAATTTTAAAGTCAAACATAGATTAAATTTACATTTAAACATAATTCTTTCATTTACAAAACAAAAATACAATATCTATGTAAATTTCTTAAGACCTATATTGAAAAAGTATTTCCGAAAACTTCTAACTATGAATGTTCTTGTGTATGTTTGGACAGAGAGAATTTTCAATCATTTTACTTAGATGGAACAGTTTTGATTTACATAGATAGTGCAGATTAGTTTACATAAATTATGGAGTAGGTTTTTGTTTGAAAAAATGTAAAAATCCCTTACAATATATAATAGAAATTTAGTGAACAAATAAAATAAAATCTTTAAAATAAACTTAAGATTAGAGATGATAAAATTTCAAGTAGATTTAAGACTTTTTTTATTGTTTTAATTATAAATACAAGTTAATAATGTTATAAAAATAACTAAAAGTCATAGCAAATCGGTATTGTTATGAAAAATTAGCCTAAACACTCGACTGAGAACATTATGCACAGGCAGGAGTTTCGACACTCCAAACTATCCTTTATCTTACTTCGCGTTTATGATTATTTATAGACGTAAATTTTAGCCTCTTAATGACAGAAAAATATTGTTACTATGACAGGAAAAACGCAGTAATTTCATTTATAAATTCATTGATTATAAAATTAAGATTTCATAGCAGTATGTTTTATATAATTATCATTGTTCTGAATTAATATATGCTTTTGGAGGAAGCATTACTGAAAACATTTGTCACATTGCTACTGAATATTTATAAATAAGGAATGAAAACTTAAATAAGTCTTCGAGCATTGTGTATTTTTTACAAATAATATATTTTGAATAACATGATTGAAAAATAAAATGTCCAGTATTTTAAAAATATTTTCATTACGAAACTAGGGCATAGATTTTATATTTCTCAACATTTTTACCTAAAAGAAACGTTTACATTTAATATCGTTTGTTAAAGTTGTTACTTCTAGAGTTAAACTGTTAATTGTTTGTAGTTTAACTTGAATAACAAGCATTCTCGTTTAATCACTTGAATTAAAACTTCAAGATTCTCAAGTTTGAAATTTTTCTCTTAAACAATATATTTAAAACCCACATGAATTCATATTATTCGTACACATAAATTAAATATATAAGATTAGGTTTCATTTGCTTGTGAATGTTTTACTTTGAAGCTAATGAAAATCTACTGATATTTCTTCATATCTGCAATAGTGATTTTGTAAATTTTTTAAACTGCTACAGACGCAAAAACTAAAATCATATTACAAAATCGGACTGATTTATTTTGAAATTTCGATGCTACTCACACACAGACTGACAAACTGGAATTTTTATTTTATAGAAGAAGTTTTATTACTTTGAATTAAACGTCCAAATATTTCAAGTGCCGCACTATCGCTTTAGCAAAAGTGCCAGACTTTTACAGTCCATAACTTTTGAGACTCCTTCACTGAAAGGGGAAACGCAACTTTAAGTGTTTCCAGTAATCAGGGGCATTGAACTGGAGTAAAAAAGGGCAGAGAAGCAAAAAATCGTCCTGATTAAACGAGGCTCCTGGGCGCTGTGCAATCTTCTTGGAATCCTCACTAGCCCTCGAGATTTCCAATACTTTCTTGTCCTATGACTTAATGCCACTCGTTCCGGAACAGTAAAAACGGAATAGCATTGAACGGCATGGCGAATAAGACAACTATTGTCAAGAAACTTCGAGACGATCAGGGAACAATGGTAATCTTAAAAAACCTTATTCCTTGGACAGTTCGTTGCAATTTTTCCTTCTTACGCCAAAAGTGAAATAACTATAATTGCGCTGCTTTTGAAAACATTTCTTGGGGATATTGATTTTCTTCCCTAATCATTTTTACTGTCTGCTAAATTACGTTGCTGTAGCTTCCAATGTTTTTCAAGTCTTTCGTCGAGTCGATATATTGCATTGTTAAGGAATTTTTCCAATTTTGTTTTATTAAATGATATGAAAGTATTTCTATTAAGTTATAAATATTCATTTCCTAACTAATCAGTATTTATTGTTCTTCAAACATTTTATTGTTTAGATAAGTTTAGTAATTTTAACAAATTCTTCTGGGCAACTTTAAAATTATTTTATGAAGTACCTTCCAATTTTAAGGCATTAAAGGCATTTGTCATGTTGAAACATCAAAATCCCGAATTTGAATGTCTTTTCGGAAGTTCTGTGTCTTACCATCGGGAAATCGTCCAGCCCTTCATATGAAATTTAGTGAGCCTTAGCCCTATCCATAAGTAATATAGTTGGTGGATGTGGAGTTCGAATTTTCGGCATTGAAATCAAATTTACAAATAAAATATTATGCGATTTCAAACAAACAGAAATGATAAGTATGATTCTTTACGATCGAAAGCTCTGAGAGTTTCTTGGATAACAATAGGAAACTGCAATGAAAGTAAAAAATGTTGCTAAATATGTGCTTCAAAATATGAGCTCAGATTGATCAGATCGAAGTCAAGAAAATCTATGTATTGATATTATAAAGGATACAGCCAGGTCTAATATTTTGAGGAATCTTCCGTTATGAACTTTTATCATTTTTAACTTAAACATATTTAAATTAAATTCTAGTAGGTCTAAAACCAGAAGCTGAACAGAAAAATCGAAGCAACTTCGTCGAAAAAAAAAAACTGCAAAGGAAAGTTAACTGAAAGGGAGTGCTATTGATTGCACGAGGTGCTAGTCAACCTGCGGCACAGTCACAAAGACATTCTTAGCAGGTATTGCAGACCATTCGGTTTTCTATACAGTAAGGGAAAGTTTAATGGAAAGCTAAGAGAAGAGGCCTATCTTTATTATTTTTACTCGCTATACAAGCGGATGCGTTTTATATTTTATTCTCAGTGGCTGTAAGGGGCTCTATGCCTATATCTATGCTTACTTAAAATTCCAATAAATATCTTCTTAAGGAAAGCACATTAAAGGATTTATATAGCTTAAAATATAACTTGAGTTATCAATTGAGTGGCAAAATGGTAAGATGAAAATTCTGTAATTATTACTTGTAAAAACTTCTCATTGATGTTCAAATGCGACGTGGAATTCTAGAAAAAATGTCTGATACTCCACTGAGAAGCTCGTCAAAAGTTATTTTTTATGAGTAATTGAAATGTAGGCGATTTCCGCAATCAATCCTAAAAATTCCTAAGAGTGTTTAATATTTTTGCTATGGATAAATTTCTGTTTGCGTTAAGTAAATGAATATTCAAGTAAGTTATGTAATTATTTACAATTTTCAGTACTTATGAGAGAAAATACTTAATTTAAAACAGTTTACATTCATAATTTCATTACCAATTATTTAAGTTTGGTTTCAAGAATTCTCTGAAATTATCGTGTTATATATATTCAAACACTGAAAGACTTTAATTTAAAATGTCTTAAAGCTCATTGATCATTAATTTTTTATCTTTAAAGCATAGTAGATTATGAACAAGTCATATAATTTTCATTCACTTGAGAAGTCTATACATAGTTAACACAAATATAAAAAATATCCATATGGAAGATATTTAAAAAAAAAATGGATCTGATGAAGTTACTTTTCTGAATACTGAAATTAAAGTGATTAACTACTTATATATTTCAACTGCTAAATGTTTTTTAATAAGCAATGTTCTCATTAGGGCATTACCAGATTTAGCATTAATAATATCACCTAAAAGGATCATGACGCTTATTTTTATAAAATGGAAATAAGTTGGGCCTTATTTTGTCTAATCCCACATTACTTTTCGAACGTTCATTACACATCTTAAGTCAAGAAGTATAACTATAATGTTTCCTTTTGTATCCAAATAACTAACCCTACGGAGGCATTATTTATTACTTCATGCCACTCATTAGGCATCCTTCATTAAAAATAAACCTAGTCTTATTCAAAAGGAAGCAAATTTATTCTCTTTACTTTGTTATTCCTAATCTCAGACAAAACATTAAATTCATGCGAAATGAAAAAAAAATGCTCTAAATACCATTGTTAAGCAATTCGCGCTCCATTATAATTATTCGAAAATAAATTGGCCTAATTAATCGCCTTAATTTGTAGGAAAACTCTTTAACATAATAACTAATACTACATGTAATAAAATGTCTCTCTTACATTTGTCTATGTACATACAAAGTTTCACATCTCTATCAAAAATATTTGTAGAGATGTGATTGTATTTAAATTTAGAGAATCAAATAGAAAATTTAGATGAAAACATTTATCTAAGAAATTCAAATTCATTTAATACAGAAAAATTGTTATATGCAAATATTTATTTAGTAATACATCTTCCAATCATCAAGACTTCAAGAAATTTTCTAATCATTCATAATGTTGTTCACTTTGATTGAGTAACACTTTATAGAGAAATGAAGAGAAATTAATATTTAAGATATCTCAGAGAAATACTGGAACGTCGAGCAGGAAAATATAATTCTTTGTTCGCGCTTGTGTGCTTTCTAAAAATGCCGCATTTCAGTAATAAGGAAAATTGTTATATGCTAACAATTTTTGCTGTATGTAAAGGTAATGTTAGCCAAATTGTAGAAGAAAACAAATGTCATTTTCCGAATTCTTGGCATTCTTCTAGGAAATGCTTGCAGAGCGATTTACAAGTGACAGGATCCTTATTCTGCAATTTCTTGGAAAGGAACGTGGAGGATTAGACGGTATACATGCAATATCATAATTGTCCCTTTGACTTATATTCCAAATTATTCTCATGCTAGTACAAGAACAATCAATTTAGGACTCAACATTCCAAAACCGATAGTATAGACAATATTTCACAGTAATAAGTACCATTTCAAAAGTAATCGATAAGTCCATGGATTGATACAACAGTTACAAGAGCAGCTACGACGTCTAAAATTTTACAAATGTGCCCTAACTTTGGAGAAATCAAAACTTTCCTTTCTGAGGAATACAATTTGAACAGGCGGATGTTGCTTTAAACAAGATAGTAATAATAATCTTCAAAAATATCATTTTTTGAAAAATAAATATACAGTACTCATCCAAGATGTTTATCATTAATAGAAATTTTCTGTAAATGTGTGGCGTCGAATTTTTTAGAAACTGGTTCCATTCCCTTTTCTACAATAGTATGCAAAATGGTTACATATATATTCAATTAGTTTTGATTGGTATTATGCCTAAACTTAGGGATAAATTGACTTTAGTAGAATATGCTCCTTAGATCTGAATGAACTGTCATGCCGGTGAATAAACTGTCTTTAAGTTTCAGGTGATGAGCTCGAAAGTAAATGCACAAATGTTGTTAAAAGAATGTAACTTTCTATACTTGTCCAAGGTGTTCATTCACTTCAATTAATATTATTTACCATTTAAAAAATTGATGAAATTTAATAAATGTGTTATCATTTTCTGATTCTGCTCTTTAAATAATCTTTTATAATCTGTTTATTATCCCTGAAAATTACAGCGAAAGTCTCGCTCAATCTCCAATCAGAGGTTTGGAAAATGAATAAATTTGTCTTTTAATATCTCGGCAAATTTTGTAGATAAAAGTACAAAATTTTGTGGTCTTATAGCTCAGTTACATTAAAGTCCTGTTTTTAAAGTTGGCATCCTTTCTCCAAATTTCCGCACCACACCAACGGGAGTACATTTGGCCCAGAGGGATTTAGCGTGCACCAGACCCGCTTACACGACGGTTCTTCAGGGGAGTCGGGTTTTGAACCTGAAACCTTCTGGTTTGCTTTCAGTTTAATTTAATTATTATGTGCATCTTTTATTTTTTTTATTTTCATATATTTTTAATATATAATATATATAGCAATGTATAATAGCAATGTTTAGCATAATATATTTACTAATATAAATAATAACAATGTTAGCACCACATTGTAATGTTATGCTGTTCCACAATTAGATATAATATTTCGTATATACAAACTGGTAATGTATATTTATTGGTAAAAGGACAAAAGGGCTGCAATACTTTAATTTGACACTGAACAGACATTTAAATATAATTATGAATTAAAAGCCTTTTATCTTGATGCCTTGGGTGCAAGTGCATTTTCTGGATTCTTGTAGAGAATTTTAAACAATTTTCGTTTTGAATAAAAGTACAGAAATTTACATTTATTTTTATTGTCAGTGAATTTAAATATAGCGGGTTTTGAGACACTCACTCTCGCAAGATAGAATTAATTTTTAGTATGGTTAAATTGATTTTTAAAATGACTGGTTTCATTGCAACATGCGTTTGTTCAAAGTAATAATGCGCGTGACTTGAGAAAGATTTTTATTCGGTTAAATATTATTTTATAAACAGTGTTTCTAAACATTTTTCCATATCTAAGTTTTTAAAAAAAATCAGTATTCAGTTCATAAAAAGTGTTCAGTTTTCTGAGAAATATTAATTCTTTTTCCAAGCTGCGAAATAGACAAATTCATTTATATTGCTATTTCCTATTAAAATTTGCCCCTTTATTTAAATTCTATTGTGCTTTTAAATATAATGAAAAAACTCATGTATTGTAATGTACATATATAACGTGTTATGGATACATTATGTACGATGTTATTCGTGGTTGGCAAATAATGGACTTAGTAAACTAGGAATAAAGCTACAAATGACATTTTTAATAAAGTAGCAAATATTCGAAATCATTACTATTAAAAAAAAACGAAAAGAAAACAGATATCACTTTTAACACGGACATAACCAAATATGTCCATTAAAAATTATTAATATAAACAGTATAATAAATATGACCATTATAAATTATTAGTTTACATGAATTCAAAGGATACATACAAACATACAATAAATATTATTAAAAACTACGCGTTAATTAGTAGAAAACTATGTTAAAATGATTCATTTAAAAAATGAGCATCATACATATGATATAGAATCCATTACTTTATTTTAAAAAGATTAAATCCCACTCTTTGCAATTTTTTACCTTACATGTAGCCTTCCCAAAATGTTTTCCTTTATTAGTTTCATTTAAATAGTAAAATTCGAACAGTTTATTATGTAGCAAAAATTAAATTTATTTGTGAATTAGAAAGAAATTGGGTTCCTTTAAGTTTTATTGTATTAAAATACATGTTAGGAAACGGAAAAGGAAATGACGGAGAAATCGGTCGCGAACACAGCAGTCACTTTTTAAATAACTATATTAACCCTTTATTCTAAGAAGATATGGATAAGTTTACTAAATTATTATCCTGTAAATCACCACTTCCATTTCTTCTCCACGGTGGCTAAAAGATTTCCCAGTGCTTTAACACTTTAATATAACTGTTTAACACAGATTGCATGTCTTCGATCACTCTCTATTTTCAGAGTCTTCTGTCTTTCGCTAATCCAATAAAACCGGTAGCCTTTATCCATACCACCGAACAAGAACCAACGACGTGTAAAAATGTGGTCTCAAGGTGTGACCTTAGAGGAGACATTGATGGACGACCAGAGACCTTTATAAACAGAGCACAGCGTTGATTATTCTTAGTATTCTGATGTCTTATCATGAATGGAGCCAGTGGTCATTCCTCACTGTCATTCTCCCAAGCCATGCTTCTTAATGATGAGAATTTCATGGGAAAACTACCAGGAAGATGTCTTGGAGGGATCAGTAGTGTGTCTATTTTAGTGCTGCCCAAATAATACGGTCCTTGCTGCCTGAAACATAGTAAAAGTGGTGCCCCATTTTTTTCGCGGTGCTCATAGAAATTTGTGGAAGAGTGAATAGTATGGTTATTGATTTTTTTCACCGTTGATCCTAAAAAGAGTAGCACCAAGCTCCTTTATTTTTACTTTATTACCTTGTTTGCGTTGCATTGCGTTAAGGGTTTTCAAGAGTAGATTAGGACAGGGGTAGATTTGAGAGCTCACATATCCCTAAAATTGAAAAAAAAATTAAATTTCACCTCCTTTAAAATTAATTAAATTCCATTGTTCATATTACCAAAAGAATTTTCATAAACGCTTTTTTTTAAATAAACTTTCTTAAAAAATAATTGAAATATATTATCAGGTTGAACAGAAGGTTTATTAACGGAAACCAAAATGGTGGTGCTGATCCCTTCTTCACAGATTGCCGGACAATTTGTCGCATTGTTTTTTACCTTTTTTTTCTGTAACTTCTTAAACCTCCAATTTTCATAACTATGTGAATTATCTGCGGCGAAAAGTAGGTTAAAGATTGGTTCAACCATTTTCATTTTTCTTGTTACTTCATCTCATAGGTCAAGAGTCTTACTAAAATTATTGCTGAGTCGTATAATACGAAAAAAAAAATAAATTGAAAGCAATGAGCCCCTCAAGATGGATTCAGAGTTATGCACTTTCTTACATTTAACGAACTCTCAATCCTTTTCATGAATGGTTTGGTAAAATTGTTGCCAGTGAATTGATTCTGAAACATCAACTAAAGCATGCATTTATATCACAGCTGTGAGAAAAACTGTATCATTGCTTTTAAATTGAGAACTTTGTCTTTATTTAAGATTGAAATTATGTGGAACTTTCTTAAACACTGGGCCATGTTAAGAAAGTGATTGAAGTTTTAAAAACACCAGGACAAATACAATTTTAAAATTTGGCAATATTTCCCTAGGAATTTGTAAAGTATCTGGTAATATTAGCAGTGAAATAAAGATGGTAAATAGGCAAATAGAGAAAATGATCCGCCCTTCATTGTCTGAGATGGAAAGACAAATCTCAATAATAGAGCCCTCTGAAGAGGATAACAGTCCGACATTCTGCACAGATGGGTCCAAAACAGAGCTGGGAACAGGTTGTTCATATTGCGCATTCGAAAATGGCATGAAAATCCTTGAATGGAAAGGAAAACTAGAGGAATCCCATATTGTGTTTCAAGACGAATTGCTTGGAATGAAAAAGACTATTGTACGATGTAGTGAAGAAAACGAGACCATTAAAATCTGGACGGACAGTCTTTCAAGTTTGCTAGCAGTACAAAATTCCCATTCTCCTCATCAACTTGTCGGATAAATCCAGTCCCTACTCCTCCAAAACCCAAATATTCTCTTAAGATGGATCAAAGCCCATGCTGGTTATCGGGGCAATGAAGAAGCTGATATTCTGGCAAAAGTAGCCACTATCGAAGGTGTTTCAATGGAAACTCCAAAAGCTCGGTGCAATCTTAAACAGAGTCTTCAGAAAATATTTATAAGAAATGGCAAAATCTTTGGGATAATGGAAATACTGGACTCCCTGTTTATAAAGGCATAAAAACTGTAAAATTGCCACCATTCTCATGAACTCGTAAAGAAATCTTGTTTGTAATAGGTCATGTAATAGGTCAAGAGCAATAGATGACCATTGCTCTTGTGGAGAAGTCGGCGATCCCATCCACTTTGAGAAATCCTGTCCTTTTACTCTTTCATGGCACCTCCGAAAACCCTCATCCTCGCTGGAAAGTCTTTGGTACAAAGGAGTCCTTAATAATTCATCTTCCAAAAAAAGAATCATAAACATGATTAGATTCCTAATTTATCATGGAGAACTACTTCAGTTAGATTAACCCTATCAATTTTTAGGGCACCATTTAATACACCTCGCATTTTATTCATAATTTATCCTTTATTATCAAGTAACAAATTTTTATAATTCTTTTACATTTTCACTCATACTATACATTATCATGTTCATTCATCCAGTTTTATTGTACTCAAGATATTTTTCATTCTAGTTTTTATCATTTATTGTTATGTTGTATGTATTTATATTTGGTCATCTGTTTATATATTTCCTATTTATTGTTGTGTATTTTTTAATAAAGTCCACCTACATCTATACCAAACCGGAAAGGAGCCATATGAACTCTAGAAACGGATGTGCGGTGTGGTATTAAGTTTTAAGGAAGCAACAATGAAGATTCTTTCAGGCAGTTGATCTCAATATATGTAGTTGAATATTTAATGAGCTTTTACCTCAGAAAAATTTGTTTACGTATCCTAATGGGACAAATAAGGTTTAAGGATATATCCCTTGCTAATTTCCATAAATATAAAAAAATCAGTGGTGAGGAAGTGTTTATCATATTTTGTAAGTAAAGATCAAACAGATTGACCACGACTATGTGATCATATTGTGACAAAACCTGAAATTAATGAGCAAAAAAAATGACCTATATAGATTTTTTTTAATTAGAAAACACACACAAAAAAATACTTTTTATAGTATATTTTATCGTTCCCAATATCTGTCCATACCAAATTAACCAAAATTTAATCAATTTGGAACTAAATGTTAATTTATGAACTATTTCTTAATTTTTACGAACGCTTATACTTGACTTCTTTTTATATCTTACAAGATCAGTTACCATATTTAACAGGAAACCTCTTTTTCAAAAACTCACGAATTTTGTAAAAGTTTTTCATGCCTTTTAAATTTTGTTTCAGAATGATAGCGAGTCTTCAGTTTAAAATATCAAGGTGCATTTTTTTTTCATTTTAAGTTTCATTTTCTTCTAAAAATGTTAATATAATTTCACAAACGGAATAAGAGCGAGCAATTTCTTTTACTTCCTATGTATGCATATAAATTAGAAACAACTTCTTTTATTCATTTCTAGAAGTATGCATTTTAAAAGCGGTCTGATGAGTATGGAGGTGTTAACAAAATTGAATATTATTAAAGAATAATTGGGCTAAATTGGTGCATTTAGAACTTTTCTCATGCAAATTTCTTTTATAAACACATATGATTTCCAATGATATAGCAATGCACAGAGCTGCTATTTAATAATATGGCGAATAAAATAAAGCATTATTACCCTAGAAGGGAAAGGTGTGAAGTACATGTTTGAAAATTTAGTTTTTTAATATTTCCTAAACATTCCTAAAATTTCCTAAACATTCGTAAAAGAAAATAAAAAAAATAATAATAATATTCCTCTCTACTAAAAGAAATATTTAATTAAATTACTATACAGGCAGTTGCATAAAAGATTAATCGTTTATTCACTTTGAAATATTAATTACCAAGTGTAAAATTACCGTGTGATCCATTTTGTTTTAAATTATATGTGATAAAAATAATTTCTAGTAAGTTATATGAGTATATCTAGGGATTACAATATAGGAACAAAAGTTCAATACTGCTATTCGGTATTTTTTAAATCTTAATACCGAGATACCGGTTTTAATACCGGTAGTAGAAATTTTAGAAAAAGAAAGAAAACACCGGTGTTTCTTTGCCAGTTTTATTAGAGAGTGTAAATATCACAAAATATAGTTTGTAACTTATAAATTATAACAGTATATAAAGAATCACAAAAAAGTAAAGGAATATATTATTTATTTAAATCGCAAAAATTTGTAAATATCACTATTTAGTCTGTCATACTATTACAGATTTTTGAAACGGGATCTTAAAAAACATAATGCATCAATTGTACTGTCATTAAGCCTGGAACGTAATTTTGTGCAAAAATTGTCAGCTGTTGAAAACGCTCTTTCGGCATCTACGCTAGTTGGTGGTACTATTAGCAATGCGCGATATACTTTTTCCAAGTATTTACCTCTAAATCCCTTATCTTCAAATAAATCGATTTCTCGTCGGATGGTTTTGGATATAGTTGATTTCTGTATTATATTTGGGTTTGTTGAAATTTTTTTTATTTATCTCTAATTTCTAATTTTTGTTCAAGAGAAAATTCCTTTTCACTATCGACATTAGTGTCATCATAATCTTCGATAACTGTACCGAATTCTTCTGAACGTGGATAGGTTTGTGGGTAAAAAATTTTACTATAAACTTGATCAGATTTCAATTGCTTAGCCTCTTTTCTTCTTTTTCAATTTCATTATTAAAATCATTATAATTATGTAAATACCGTAAGACATTTTCTATTTCGGCATGCCTTTCTTCTGTGCGATTTTACAATGTAATATATAATTCTTCAGATAGTGATGAGTGCTGTTGTTTCAGTGACTGCAACATGAAATTTATTGTTGCATTAGCTGTTAATAAATTAAAATCTCTCTGACATAATGCCTCAATAGCCAGTTTTATTGGAAGTAGAGCTGATACAGTTCTGGATATTAAGTCGAATTCACTATCTGAAAAATTAATTTGCAGGTTTAAGTCTATTATTGCTTTTTTGATTGGATTTCTCAGTTTCAAAAATCGTTCCATCATTAGGAGTAAACTGTTAGGAGTAAAAAATATTTCTAATAAATACCGAAAAAGCGGTATTTAAACTTGTGAATACCGGTATTACAAAATTGTACAAATGGCTCAAAATACCGGTATTCGGTATCCCGGTATACCAGTATTGCAATCCCTAACTATATCATAAAAAAATTAAAAAATGAAACTCATTTTACTAATTGATTAACATTTTCATTTTGAGAGCATTACATTAAGTGAAAGAAAAAATATGAAATTCAAAGTTAAATTTTGTTGTAGAAATATATATATATATATATATATATATATATATATATATATATATATATATATCTTTACGAACACAATAGTTTATCAATGGGAATATTAAGTCCCCAATGATCGCTGACTGTTGACAGTTAGCATTTTCTCAGTTGTGGATGTATGAATTGTTGTCTTTGAAGAGACACGCCCTTCTTAACAGCTGTAAAACATCTGCCGTTTTCAAAACGGGGCTAAGGAAAGCATTACGTCAAATTATTTTTATGACTTTTTCGTTCAACTCTCCAAATTTCTATTTACACAAAATACTTACACTTCTTTCTTTACTTTATTTCTCTGCCCTTTTCAGTAGTTAATTTTTGCTTTCTTGAACTCCCTCATTGCAGAAACGATTTTTAGTGTAAATAGTACAATCAAACAAATTTCTATCTATAATTAGGTACCCATTTTCTACAGAATAAACTGAAGGTGCACAAATGTATACATATTTTTGACTTTTTTCAGCTTGAATTGACTACAACATGAATAGCTCTTGATTTTTTTTCTCCAGATAATATGGAAATTCTGATGGAAATTTATTCGAAGGGATATTTTTAACAATAATGTTTTTAACATTTTGACTTTTTCTATATCAATAAATTGATAATTTTTCTCTTTTCTGGTATGAGTATGATATACATACCAGATATGAAAGAAGTCAACAATATCCGTTATGTTTGCAAAAAATCCAGTTTTTTTTGTTCATCTAGCAAAGAAAGGAAAAAAGAGGTTTGTAATGAGGTTTTTAAGCGTTGAAAAGCACAGATTTAGATTAATAATTGAAAGTTTAGACTGAAATAAACATGCTCACAACAAAACTAAATTCCGAAAAATTCGGCAACTGAATAAAGAAATAATTCTAATAAATGCTATTCGAATCATCGAAAGAAATTAAAAACATCTCTTCGGAACTTACAAGAAATGAAATGATTTTTAAATGATCATATAATAGAAAAACAACAGAAAGAATGAAAAATAAAAATGTTTTGACTAAAGAATTTACTCCTTTGTTTTTGTTCTATTTCCTCTCTGGGCGCTGGAATTAATGTTTGTCACAATAATGATCTACTTTAAACCATTATCCCGAATTTTATCATTTTTTTTTCACATCTGCATGCAAAGAAAAAGGAATCATGTCTAGGCATCATTTTCACGAAATTTTAATTTTAATGACAACCAAAAATAAAAATCAAGCAAAATAAAATTTTGCAAATAAATAATATCGCTTTTTCTTGAAAATTATACATAGTTTTTACAACCGAAGTGCCTATTTGTAAAACAATCAGTAAAATAGTTTTCAAGCAATTGTAGTTGACTAATTTTACCTTTATAGGTAAATTTAAAGCATTTTAGGAATGAATTTTTTTTATATGGCAAAAATCGTTATACAATTTTTAAAAATTATTAATAACTCTGAAAAGTTGAATTAATGATATATTAATCATTCGAATGATTGTGGAGGGGTTTTTTTTTTGGTTTCTGAATTCTCTCTCTCTCTCTCTCTTCAGTTTCTCTGTTTATTGCTTCATTGGAAGAAACAAAGCATTTAAACATTTCTTTAAAAAATTCTAGTAGCAAACTAATTAAAGCATTTTAAATCGACTTAGTTCTTATGAAAACATTCTTAAGAAAAGAATCATTGTAAAATTTTTCTCAGAATTATTAATTCTGAATAAATGCCTTATCAGTTGTTTGTAAAACTGTTGTTGAATCAGTGAAAGAAAGCAAAAAAATAAATTTATGAAGTTTTAACAAAGCAATTTAAATAACTTTAAAAGATATATATAATTAATACACTTCAAATTATAAATATAAATGAAAAATGATATATATAAATGAAATACAATTCACTTCTTCAAAATAAATTATTTGCCCGTTTCGGGCAAAGTTAACAAAATGACAATCTATCCAGCTTTACCAGCGTCTTTAAGCGAAACAAAAAAAAGAGTTATCAAACCATGTCTTAAAAATTAATGGGTGAAGTACCTCTTAGCGATCTGAAGTAAGGGCCATTATCACAACGACTTACATAGCCAGCATGAGGAGGATATTCTTATGCTTTTGTTTATTTCCATTTAAAATGGAAGAGAGGGACAAAGGGAGTACAATTATACTTGAAATATTGTGCACAAATATCATTCTGCATCGGTTTCAAGTGATTTCTACTAGTCGTTACAATCAAAGTGAATTACTTTAAGATGATTCCAGTCATTTTGGGGAAGACATATTCTGAAAAATTCCCTGCTTTGATTCTAATCGTCTTGAAGTCAATTACAGCGAAGAAACAGATTTTAATTGTATTCTTTGATGAGAAAGTATTATGGCAGAGATCTTGCACAGCCTCCTTCATTTATGAGATGTGATGGGTGAGACACCCCGTTTGGTAATCGGTCATCAAGAACGACCCTCATTCGTTGTTGCTCCAACAAAACTAAAGTAAGTAAAGAGATTCACTTGTTTCCTAGCAGTAATTGGGCTCTCCCCTTTCCAGATCATCTTTTCTGTCAGAACGGATTAACCCGGGACTTAATTTAAGCCCCTTGACTCCCGTACTACCAGATAGGAGTGATCGCTAACGAAGAAGACTGGTCACACTGGTTATCTTTTGCGAATGAAACAGAATGTGCTTTTACTGAGGAAATAGTTCTTCTCCATTTATGTTACGTGTTAGAGACGGATTTACTTTGCAGTAAAATTAGAAATAGAGATCATATCAATTCGACAATTATTACAGCGCAATGTTAGCAAAAATTACAGCTCAATTAAAAAATAAGCTTAACTATAAACATTATTTGGAATCTTGTGGAAATTCTTCATTTTTTAAAAACTGATTGTAAATCTATTATAAAACGATTTCATTAGAAAGTGTAAATATTATTTTGCTATTCAAATTAATCTTAGCAATTTTTACGAAACCGAAAATAATTTTAAAACTAAAAGGAGAAAATATAAGGCAAACAATATTTACAATGATTACAAATTCTACTATTACAGTTGAATTGCTATCGAAATACTATAACATAATGTTTTAGAATTGTTTCAGTTCTAAATACGTTTAAATCGAAAACAGAACGATTCCTTTCTTTGAATGATCAATCTTTAAAGCATCTATTAATAAGCGTCGTCCTTACTCTAAATGCAATCTTAATACTTTGAGGAAGTTTGCAAAGTTATGCATCAAGAAGAATAAAAGCCGATGCTTTTAAATGTCCATTTATCTAATTCCTTCAGTCGATATTGAGTATCACAAATCCAATATTTTAACAAAGGAGGACTCACGACGTGTGTCTTCTCATTTTGCTAAAATGAGAAGAGACGCGTCGACGAAAACGTAATTTCAAATAATATTTAAGTGCATTGTTGAAGAGCATTTTAACCGTTATTTAAAAGCAAATATGGTAATACAGTTACCAGATTGACTTTGTAGAAGATTGCAATAACAGAGAAAAACTCATAAATGCAAAATTTCTCCGAATTTTGCCGACAAAACTTGTGTACCAAGTCATTTACGAAACAGGCGGAAATATTAGATTTCGAAGTGTCCTTATTTATTTGAGTGATCTCTTTCTTTCTAAGCCCGAAAGTACTTTGTTTGGACCCGTTGTCCAAGTTTATCCGACTCCCTCGCTTAGAAAAGGCAGATAACAAAAAGCTTGCAGTAGGACCAATGTCTCCAAGTTTTAAAGCCTTCGCTTTTCTTTGAATTCTCCGATTTTTATTTCAAACTTCTGGCCAATCTAATGCTATAAAGTCTCTCCAGGAAATCGTTTCGATTTCTGTTCCCGTTCCAGAAACAAGAAATTATTCTTTTCATTCGTCACCGAGACCTCTAGAAACTTAGAAATGGGACTCAAGTAGAAGAGTTTATGCTGTAGTACGTGTTCCTAGCGACAGCCGGTGTAAGCTAGAAGTGCATAAAGAAATTCTGATCTTATCCGCGATATTAAAGTACCGTTCCGAAATTCATTTTTTTTTCAGTTTCTGCAGCTTTAATTCTACATTAAGTAATGCGGTTTTATGCGTACACTTTTTTTCATTAAAAAAATTTTTAATCTTTTTTTCTGGAATTTAAATATGATAACAAAAATCAGATATATGCAGTCATTTTAAGTTTACTTATACACACATTATTTTCAGTTATAAATCCGTCCATTATTTGCAGTTGTATATCCATAAGGACGTAAGATACGCCAAAAAAGGAAATAAAGCTGCATACTTTAATCATTGACACAAGCAATACTGAAATGCATTAATGTGTATAAATGGTTTCTGAATGCTTTCTTTCTGCAGAAATTAAACAGTTTTACGAAATTGTTTGACCATTTTGGTTTTTAATGAGCGATATATGATAGATTTAAAGATTGCTCAGGATTCGATATTGTAAAAATAGTTTTCTAATCCTTTCATGCTTACTGCCACGTTTTGAGCTAATTAACTATTAAGTCGCAGAAACATGTTTGAAATATTTATATTTCTAATTTTTATTTAAGTCCACTTGAAAATCTACTTATTAAAACCTGCCAGTGTTTTTTTTCTTTTGCTTAAGAAACTGTCTAACGATTGAGATTTTTTAAAAATTTGTTTTAGTTTAGTTTTTCATAATAAATTCTGCACATAATCCTAGATTATTTTTTTATTTCTAAGGTATTAATGTCAGTTATCAAAATATTGCTTTTTCCGCATTACTACATATCGAATTTTCTTACTACATCAGCTTAAGAAAATGGATTGCTGGGTTTGAAGACAGGAAATCAATAACATCTTTGTGTATTGATTCAAATAATTTTCATGAAATAATAAATGAAGAGGATAGAGTCTAATGAATTATTATCAAAGTATTTTAAATAATAAAACTTTTAGGCTTTATTAAATCAACAATAATCAACTAGGTCATCAATGTGAGGGCAAACACACAGAAATACAAAATTTCTATTGCATATGAAGCAAAATTGTTATCTCTCAGCTATATATAAACTTAACTGTGATTTCCATTAAAGTGATTTTATTCTATGAAGCACTTTTCTATTTCTTAAAAACTGATTTATGCCAAGTTCAAATCCACATATAAACCATAGAAATTCCAATGTTCAGTGAACACTACAAACTTACAAAATTAATTAATTTTTTATCCGCTTTTGACTTCCTCAGATATGACTTTGCAGTCACATATCTACTCTCACTCTCACCATCAATTTTTTTTTTTTACCATTGCAATTGTATGTTTGCTCTCAGTTACTACAGCAACAAGCCATCTTTACATTATACTAAGTCGATAAGCTTCCAAGATACATAGATTTAGAAATAATTTATATATTACATTTAAGTATAACAACGCATTTTCTATCTTTTGAATGTTTTAAAAATACTGCTCTAAAATGATAATAAGAAAGGTTTTGAAAGAAGTGAACGTAAAATTGAAAGAAGTGTTAACAAATTTGATTTTTAACACATTGAATACTATCTTTGATATAGAAAGTGATATTGGTTGTTTTACGAATGTTTATACTAGTGATTCTAATAGTGATGTAGTTCTGTGAAGCGAAACTCAATTAAAAATTTCGAACGATATTAAAACAAAAGAAAATAAAAATAGTGAAAAGCTATGTGTCAAATCAGCATGGTACCTATGTATAAATTTAATAAGTGCGCAAAGTGTTAAAAAATAAAATAATGTAATATTCTAAAGTTTTTCACTTTTAGAATTCATGCATAATTTTATTTTCTGAAAAGACTTTGTGGTTTTCTGAATAACTTGTAAATTAACTATTAAGGCTTATTTAATATGTGCGTGTATTTTTTGTTTCTAACGTTACAATCAAGTATCTGCATATTGAATTAAAAAAAAAACTATTTTTAAAAGTCATTGTTTCCACAATTTCATAAAGTTAATATTTCACATTGGATTTTATATCGTTTGGACACCATTTATTTCAAATTTTATAGATTTCATTTTTGGTATACAAAATGGTATTTAATAGTAATATATTATTTCATGCCTGTTTCCATTCATTTCATTTAGTAATTCATTCTAATCGCTAATTGTAGGATTAAAATTTGTCTTGCTCACAATTAATTTTATTAACACTTTCACTGTCCATTAAATTCGGCTTAAGTTAAAAATATATTATTCTAAGATTCCATTTTGCAGGACAGCGTAATGAAAAATTGTTTTGTAATTAAATGTATAAAAACGTTTTCTGATATTTCCGTAAAACTGATTTTAAGAAGTTATTAATTCCTTCATTAAAATAATTTTTAGAATGAATATATAGTTTTCTTTAATTCTTCCGTGTTATGCATAATAAAAATAAAATTATTTTGCGAAGATATGCAAATATCTTGCCATATTGAATTAGAACGCATTAAATAATTTTTAGAAACTCATCTTTCATTCTGCATTTTCTTAATATCATAAATCAATTACTTAGGATTCTAAAACTTACCGAGAAACATCAATTAATTAATTTAAAATTAATAATTAATTAATTAATTAATTTAAAATTAATAATTAATTAATTAATTAATTTAAAATAAATTAATTATTTTGTCAAGCAAACAGCCATATTTAGCAACTATCGCAATAAATTCATATAAAGAACAGGTTTTAACAGAATGATCATAAGACCTAAGATTTTAATCATTATCTTTGGAAAGCATTTTCTTTATTATCTAAAAAAAAAGTTTGAAAAAGTATTATTGGAAAAAGTAGTAACATTTTATTAAATTTAAAATCAGTCAGGGCATCTGTAAAGAAAATGATGAATTAAAATCCACTAGTCACTTGCTCCCAAACTATGATTTGAATTATTCGCAATTATTGTTAATTTTTTATCAAAATGTATGTATAGATATTTGCGAAGTTATACTATGAAGAAACTAACAAAATTCGTATATATTTCAGAAAAGTTCTAATGCTTATAAAGAACAGGATGTGGCAGGATTCAGAAAAATTTGATATTCATCAATATTAGTGAAGATGTTTAACATATTTTAAGAATTTGTTGTTATATGTATCTCATTAATTTTAATATGAGCCATATCCTTTTTTAGAAAATCATAATTTCGGTGCATCTTTAATAAATATGTCTATTAACTATAAGAATTTATATATATATATATATAATTCTTGAGGTCCTGCCTGATTGCTACCGATCATAGAACACATTTTCAATTAAATTGTACATTCAATCATCAAAATATTTATCTCAAGCTCCTGAATAGAGCAACCAATGCCTAGCATGTCTTTTTAAATTATTGATTTTAAGTAATTTCACATCATTGTTTTACGATTGGCAAATACTTGTAATTCCTTTCGGAAATCATCATTTTCCGACGTATTACTATACTTTAATATTCTCCCTTTTTTATTTTTTAAATGTTGATTGGAATTTTATTTCCATGCTCCAAAATGTTTTTTTTTAAATTTGGCAGATTTAAATATGCTCATCTTTAGGCTGTGTAAAGTTAAAATGATTAAGAAAATATGCTTTAATTTGTTGCTAATTTTTAGATATTAAATAAAAATATTTTATACTTTACAATAAAACAATTATTAAAATAATATGAGCACATTAAAGGCAAAATTAATCAATCTTATGAACTGTGTGAACAGCATAATTTACAAGACAGCACAATAGTTAATATTAGTTCAGCATACTGTATAAAGGTTAGCGTCACAAGACAATACCTTTCGCCTGTGCTTTTGCTTTACATTCACTGTACCTTGAATCCAATTAACTCGAAAGCAGTTATTGTTTCGAACGCCTATGTATCGAATGGTAGCTTATAATAAGCGTTATTTCTCAATACATGTATCACTAATTTTTAAATTATATTAGACGAAAATGCGCATTGTTTTATTGAACTTTTAAATTTTGTTTTATTATTTTTAATTCACAGTTATTTTATTATTTATATTATTATTTTATTATTTATATTACTTTTAAATTAAATTTTATTTTATCAGCGATATTTTCACTACACAAATATTCTCTATTGAGTTTTTGAGGATAACCTGAAATAAAGCACACACAAAAAAACTTTCAACAAGCTTTATACAAATTTATTCATCGTCTTATAACTCCGTTGCGAAGTAATGCTTAGCTTCTATTAATAGTAACATTGTATTTCTGATGTCTTTTATCCGAAATGATTAAAAGCAAATGCTTTGATCAATAAATTAAAAAACAAAGAGATCATAAACTATAGTGCAACAAAAAATGGACGCAGATGCACAAATGGATTTCAAGTGGTTTCATTTTCAGAATATTATATTTCAAACTCAAAAATATGAAGTGTTGATTCCAGCATTTATGAAGTGTATTAACTAGTAATTTAGAAACAATTTAGAATATTAAATATGCCTTAAGACCTCTATTATATATTTTTTTTAGTATTGGTCTTACTGGTATTTTGAAGATGCATAAAAGCTGCAGTTGGTAAAAGGTCAATTGACAGGTAATCCTGTTTTGGTGCTAATAAATAACCTTTTATACTAATGTATTATTATTTTAAAGTCTGAAAAAAGGAATACTGAATTTTCTTTGTCAAATATGAAAAAATGATACTTTTTTTCCAGAGTTTCCTTGTTGTACTTTACTTACAAAATCTAAACCCATTTATGTAGAAAATAAGAAATTGCAAGAGGATATTTTTATCTGTTTCATACAATACATTGCGAGAATTAAATGCCTGTTCTGTGTACAATTCTGTCACCAAAATCCCTCTGTATCCCATTGAGAATTTCTATAACGATTGTCTCAAATATGGCATATGGGTACAATAGGGTGACCATGAATTACATGAGGAGATTGATTACAGCTCTGTTAATGTCCCTGTCTCGAAAACAATATAAGATGTGGAGAAAACGTCAATCCCAAAATTGTAGAATGTCTTCTATTTCGTACGAAAAGACACTTTGAGGGCATTAATTCTCAAAAAAAAAAAAAAAAAAAAAAAACATAAAATGAGCATTTGTTTGGTAGCAATTTTCCAGACATGTGACGTAACAATACGCGACCACAAAAGG
Source organism: Argiope aurantia (assembly GCA_026543865.1). Classification (NCBI taxonomy): domain Eukaryota; kingdom Metazoa; phylum Arthropoda; class Arachnida; order Araneae; family Araneidae; genus Argiope; species Argiope aurantia. The sequence goes on from JAPMOR010073066.1 coordinate 1,308,122, forward strand.
AAAAACCCTTTTGAACAATAAACATCGACCCGATGGCGTACAGCATTTCAAACATCGAAAATGAAAATATCTGATGACAACTGATTGTTTCATTTTATTTCTAAAGTTATTCTGGCTTAAGATTGTTGGAAATCATGTCAAAACAAGTTTGTTTTTTACACATTTTATTTTTTGCATTTGCTTTATTTGAAAATATGCCTTTTCGTGCTTAATCAAATAAGTTCTCTAAATATAAACCTGGCCTTTCCCTAGTATCTTGTACCGTTTTCAAGATATGAATGCTAATTCCATTGTTAGCAGTCGGAAAGCGCTGTAGTCAATATCATCGTAAAACGCATGGTCACTTTACAATACCTAGACACCAAGTTTGTGACAAATGCTGTCGCCATTCTCAAACTAATGTGAAGTAGAAGAACTTTATCCCTGAATACCCTGTATAATGCATTTTGAAACGTTTGGACAATTCGAAGATAATGACAGTTTAAATAAATTTAAAGAGCAATAAAAGAGTAGTTTAAATAAATTTAAAAATGCATGCTTCAAAAGTAATTTGAAGGATTCTGAAAACTGAAATTTTCCCTAAACCTGTACATCATTTGAAATTAATGTTTTTTTTTAATTCCATTAGTTAATGGAATTTTATTTTTATCTATTTGCGAAAAGCTATCATTGAGAGATATAAATTAATTGATTAAAATGGATTGACGATACATTACCTAGCATAATTTGAAAATTAATTCTATTAATTTTTTCTTTCATGAAATATTTTCCATTTGGGTTTTAAAAGATTTATACCAACCAAAATACTTATATCCAATCAAGAAATAAATAAATACCACTCTTCTTAATCGAAAAGCACTCGCATAATTTATATCGACTATTTTACGCCTACATTTTATTCCTACAATGTTACAAAGTAAATCTGGAAAATCTTGAATTCTAATTTAATTTCACTGACACGAAATGCGTATTATCACTTAATCTATTCATCAATATTTTTATCCACTTTAAGATCCCATAAATACTTGCAACTCAGTAGAGGAACATGGTTTTGTATATTAAAAATGAATTCAAATACTACAAGAAAGTCTAATTTTATGTTCTGAATTTTTTCTTCTGAAATTTATCTGTATTTTACTTAATAGATTCCATTTTAAGGGATAAGTAAATTGGGAACACAAGAAAGACATTGTTTATTGTAGCCACCGGATTATGAAAAATTAATTGGATTTTAATCATGAATAATAATTTGTATCTCTCAGTTAAACGATAAAATACCATAATCTTGTAATTAATTCTGAAAGGCTTTTAGTAAACATTTCACTGCTTTAATATTTAATGAAAAAGAAGTTAGTTTTAGAGAATATTTCATGTTCAACAGGAAATTCCATTATCTTTACAAGACCTCTACTCGTGTCAATAAGTAATGCATCAACCAGTCTCTCTGTATTAGCAACTAGCGCCATGACATGAACTGTAATAAATTTTCATTTTTATTTTGAGGGTAAGTTCCTAATTGCTTACGAATATTTTAGTAAACAAAAGTGTGTAGCGGAAGGATTATTTCACTCAGTCAGAAAAATATTTTTAAGCATATTACAATACATCTTTAACAGTCTTTCTGAATGTATATTTCTGAAACGTTATTCATATGTTTTTTACAATACACTTTATATCAGTTCTTCTCAATATATATTCAAAAACTTTCACTTTTTTAAATCAGAATATTTCAATATACTAATAAACAATAAATCTTTTTTATAAGTTTCTAGATATCAATAATTAAATGCTCAAAAAATTCTCTTTTCTTATACATTACAATGAAAAAAAAAATACTTAGCAAGTAATTCTGAAAAAGAATCCACTATAATGTTTTATCATTTATTTTTAATAACAACCGAATATTTTAGGCCAAAATTCAAAATGTCTTTATTAAAAAAAGGAAATGACATGTATTAGCGCAAATTTTTTGTACCCTTAGATGAATTAAAAGGCTGAAAGTTTCGTGGAAACTTGATTATGAATTTGGTATTATGTTTTATGAAGTTTCTACTTTGAATTTCGAATCATTTTTATTTCGTATTGTTTTATCCGAACCTATTGATTCAAACAGAATTTTAGAGGCAATTTGAAGAAATAATCGAGTGATTTGGATGTAGCATTCATTAATATTATTCTGTTTGATAAAATACAATATCTGTAGAATTGGGTGTCAAATGTGTGATACTACATTCTAATAAACTACATCATATGACTTTTATAACTTTGTAACTATTCAAAAAATAAAAAAGATTTAGTAAATTCTTATCTAGAGAAGAAATTGTAAATGAAGGCAGGGATTACATAATGCTTTTTCATTTTGATATTTTGTTAATTTGTAAATCTGGCGTACAAATAGCTTTCAAAGATGATTTTTCAGAAACTCTAAGCTTCACGACTCTTTCCTCAAATCTTTCATAAAATATGCAAAGTACCTTTTAAATGAAAAAAGAAGAATTTGAAATTAAACACTCTCAAATGTGAGAAGATATATATATATATATATATATATACATACAAATTGAGCAAAAAAAAAAATGTTGATTACTTACGATTAGCAATCAACAGATATTCATCATTAAGCGATATGACCACCATGTAGTATAATATAACTTTCTACAACTCGTATCAGGCTCAAAAAGTCATAATCCAGGAGGTATTAAGGAAGTGTTTCCCTTCCCTTTCGCGGAAAGAATTATTTATTTGAGGGTTTTTAAGAAATTGCTGCAAGACACCCCATTTATTTCCGATAGGTTTCAGATCAGTTGAATGGTCAGGTTAGATGATACATTAAGTATCATCTCCGTCAAGGCAATCTGGAACAGCATTCAAATGATGAAAGAGGACATTTTCATTCTTGAACAAAAATCCTATGCCAAGAACAGCAAGAAAGAAAAAGCGAACATGAAGTTGCAGATTGTGAGCAGATCGTGACTGTTCCTAATTAAGCGCGTATAATGGCTGGCAGTCATTGATCATTATCATATATGTACCATATTAATATTTCTTCTGTATATTTTCTGAGTAGCAACCATTATAAATTCCATGTCAAATAAGCAGTTGTTTGCTGTCAGAAATAAGACTGAACTGTCTCTTGTCTCCTAAAAGCATATTGAACAATTATTCTCTGGTAAGTACCGATGTAGTAAATACGATTATTTCAAACGTGTATTACAAAGAACATTCATAAGTGAAACACGCACAAAAGACCTTTAGACATGTAGTCCTATCAGTTACAATCCCCTTGAAACAGTTTTCCTCGATAACAGAATGTCCATGACTTACATTAATTGCTTTGCTGAACCTCTTTCGATACCGTCGAACTGCAAAAACGTCACTTAAAATCAACTTAGCTTGAGCCACAATCTTTTAGTATCCATATGTTTCATAAGTTTCCTAAACCTCAGAAACGACTCTGGGGTCAATGTCCTTTTCCCAAGCAACGTTCAACAATAGTTTCTCTTGTACAGATTTCAAATCGTCTGCCTACTCGCCGAATTATATAAATGATGTTTGCATGATACTAGTTAATTTTTAAAAGCGATACGATCTTCAGCCTGTTAACATGCATCACCCAGTAACTATTGTTGGATGTTTCAAATATCTGTGACACATTTTTTACACAGACAGATAAATCACACGAAAGTTAATCAAAAATTCTCAACATTAATTTATATGCGATATAATTTCAAGCAAAACTTCACAAACTGCTGTGTTTGATTTTGTGGTTGACATACTTTAACGAATTATGAGTCTTCAGGTTTCTCTCACTTGTTTATTTTACTCATTCAAATATCTGTATATTTTTGGTGATCATCTAGAAAAGGTATTAAGTATTTTTTATTTTTATTTACTAAATAAATTTAAACAAAATTTCACATTAGTAGCAATTTTAATTAATTTTTATTTTCATATTATTTGTTGTAGCATTTGAACTACAGTTCTTCACTAGCAATAAGAAACTTCCGAACTCTTTTGATGCATCTCAGAAGCAAATCTTATCTTATTCATCCTTATCTAGATAGAAAGAGTACTGCATGATTAAAGAAAAATTCTTTCGAAATTATTCTGCTTTTAAGATCAATCAGAAGAATAATTTGTTAGAGGAACTATCTCTTTTTAATTCGCGATCAGTACCAGTTCAAACTGTTCAGAGATAAATCAGATTTCTTGAAGTTAGACGGAAATAAACAGTTTATCGCAATCTTCTAAGGAACGGCGCTTCTACAATCAAGTTTAAGTCTGAGTACCATAGTTTTACTTGATTAATCAAGAGCTAAGCCTTTTCATGAAAGGATGCGAAGGATTTTCCTCGGTCTCGCTTAGTGTAAATCTTTGTCACTAATTCCCTGCTTTGGAGTAAATGCTTTGTTAAATTTGGCCATAGTGATGTGCTCCAGTTAAGAGCTCTGAGTAAACCAACGGTCTAAAATATTACAACGAAAAATGAAATTATTAAAAGGCAGTTTTTACTTTAAATAAATCAACACAAAAATACTGCTTTATGCCCAAAGAACGCAATGATAAAGTACAAAGAATTAAATAAAAATATATAAGGAATAACAAAATATGCCATTAAAAATTTCTTTAAATATATCAATAGATTATTAAATTTCATACTCTTTTTCTTCTGTTGATGTAATCGTAAACTTTATTAAAACTTGGGGGCAAAACTTAAAAACGAATAGCATTTTAAAGCATTCAGAAATGAAATGTTTGTATTCATTTACTGGAAAAGACAAAAATAAATATAGTTTGGTAGAAAAGTGGCAAGAATGCAAATTTTAATCACATCACAGATCACGTGAGAACACTTCATCTGGCTAATGGCTTTAACGCAGTAAACAAGAAGATATGCAAAATCAGAAAAAAAGGATGATATTAAATATGTTTATAGCATGTCCATTTCAAGTACAATGGGAATAGAAAAGACAACATATCTTCGATATTGAAGGAAGATTAACTTGTAAGCTGTATAGGGGATTTTGGTTCAAAAAGTGTTTCGGTAGAATATGAATTCGCTAACGATTTAAATTCCCCTGATTGAATTGCCTTCTGAAGCACCGTTGTAAGAGAGAGAAAGGTTCTAGGTGATCGTCCAAGCAAAGCAACACATTAGATAATCATTATACCGCTTTGTCAACTAACATACATCACACAACATATGCTTTACTTACGAGAATCACAGACATATTGAGAGAGCTTGTTACAACAGTTATGAAGTTTTCAATTGGTTGGTATGATGAACGGATCTCTCACATTTTTGGTGGGTACACAGTCATCAGCGATAATTAGTTCTGGTTAATCAGTCCCTTTGAATTTTTTTAAAGGTGTTTCCTCCTCACAGGAGATAATTCGGAATCACATCGAACTCATAATTTGATTGAGCTCCTGAACAGTAGCAATATCGCCTAAATACATTGATGAGCGTGGTTCTCTTATTTAAATCATTTAAACCATAGATGATTATGTTTTAGGTCAATTCCTTTTGACATGATAATATCCACAAAAAAGCACACAACTGAAGAAAATTAAGGATTATTAAACAATCGGCATCCCTGTTCTAAGAACTATATAATAAGACTGTTTTCAGTATAAGAAACCGATGCTTAGCTATCATTGTAATTAAGGGAATTTTTATAACTAATTAAGGGATACACTTTGCCATTTTTCCTCTCGGCATAATGATTTATTAGTGCATACCGTGCCTTTTATTTCTTCGATCGCTCGTTTATGTGTTATCGTTGATTCGAAATGAAGCGAATAATATATATTGCGACTTTTCTGACAACAGATGATTTCCTGAGAAGTTTTGGAAGAAAACCGAGTGTTTTAGTAATTTTTGCAATCCATTATACTATAACGGTAAGAGTATTCCATATATAATTACAAAAACTATGAAGTTTAGTTAAATTACATTAACGTTTCGACTTTAAGCAACACTAGGGCTATCTTGAGACGGAATTCGTAATTTTGAACCACAGTCAGATGACGATTACGACACCTGAGCTGGCACCCCCTCTACAAATGTCCACACCATACCAGCGGGAGGACGTTTGGCCCCGACGAATTTAGCGTGCACCACACCCGCTTACACAATGATTCTTCAATGGAATCGGATCTCGAACTTTAAGCCCTCCGGCACCGACTAAGAAATCTTACCACCAGATCACCGCGGACCCTACAAAATTTATGAAATTAACATCATTTAGTTATCTATGAATTACATTGCATTTGCATAGTTTAAATTAATATATATGGTAAATAAGTTACCTAGTTTTATTTAAAATAAAATAGAAGCTCTGACACTTGTATACAATGCGGACATTACAAAACGCTGTTAAACTGAGAGTCAATCTGTAAATAATTTCTTATTATCGATTTATTTGCTTGTCATAGAGCAATTGTCTCCAAGTGATTTAGGTTTCGAGTACGGAAGGACTTGGATTCAAAAACCAATTTCACCGAAGATGCATTGTATATGTGGGCCTGTTAACAAAATTTCGTGAGTGAAATGCTCTCCCTTTTGGTATAGTGCGGAAGCTTGGAGAATTGAACCATCTAAGATGTCAACCTCAGCATCTGACCTCTGTTTTAAATGAAAAATCCTTTTAAAGTAGTCTTTTAATTTTCAAATCAGGAGGGGGGCATAACTATCTCCCAGTAGTCTTTTGAAATCAACTAATTAATTAGATAATATTTTATAGTTAAATATAACATTTTCACTTCGAAAATGAATCTCTAAGATTTAATCTAATTATTTGCTTTGAATGCAATTACATTTTTTTTTTGAAAAAGAATTAATGATATTTTGTATCCAAATAAATCAGTATGGAAAGTTTGAATATTAGTATGGATATTAAAATTTTATATCCGAAAAAATTGATAATACCAATCTGCAGTACAGTATTCTTTATTTTTTTTGTTGAATTTCTTAAATTATTTGATTAATTTATATATTCAAAGAGCTTCCTGCTTATTTTTGGATTGTGTAATATTCCCAATAAATTCATCCCTTTGGTGTAAAAGCATTTTATAAATAAATAACATTTTTATTACTAGTTTCTTTTTTTCTTTTAAATATTGTAAATATTTGTTAAAAAATAAAAAAAAATTATTTAACGCTTACTAATGGTTTAATATTTCTGCAAAGGCTGTAAGCTTATAATTTGTGACAGTAACGTACTTTATTTATGTTATTAATCTGTTAATGAACATATAAGAATACAGATAAATTGAATGAGATGCCTAAAATAAATCTGACTGTGTAGAAATTCCTAAATTCGTGTCATAAGCAATATATTCCGATTAGCTTATTTTTATGGTAACAATAACAGCTCTTAGAATTATTAGATTAAAATAAATGGTATTAGTAACACTTTCGCGATGAATTAAATGAGAATATTTACTTTTTCTTGAAATCAGTATTATTTCAAAGTGAGGAATGAATATTCATTGAAACTACTGCATGTTTCAAAATTTGCGGAAAGTAATTCTAATTCTCTGTAGATACTTTTCATATCTCTTTAGACTTGTTCTTGTTTACTCTCTTTCTACATCCAAGCATTTCAAATTAAATTTTATCTTTGGAAAAATATATAGTGGTTGGTATAACCAGTTCAATAGGACAAGCTTCAAGAACAAAAATTAATATTTATATCACTTTTTGTTTATTCTAAACATTGTAACTATAGTTTTACCGAGAGAATCGGGCCTCAAAAATACATTTACAAACACATTTTATATTTGGAATATATTTTCCTATTTTGTAGTCGAACTCTTGAGAGTTCTAAAAAGAAAATCGTCTGCTTTTTGGATTATATACTTAAAATATTTTACTTTTAAAATTTTCAGATCATTTCAAACTTATCAGCTTAAAAATAAAATTTTTAACGTTTAAAAGATGTAAAATCAAAGTCCTTTCGCTTTCAGTTTAATATAGATATAGATCCCTGTATTTTAGTTAAAAAAATTAATATTCACTTAATATTTATCAAATATACCACATCTGCTTTCAAAATCGATTCAAATCTTACTGAATGAAAAGCAGCGTGATGTTACTATGCAGTGTAAGATAACGTGCAATTAAATGTTAGCTTATATGCGCAGTTATGTTCATTTTGTAACTATGATGTCATGCAAACAGATTAATTTCACCAATATATAAATCATAAGAATTATTAGGTTTAGAAATTACAATTTTCTGATTATTTTCCTTCAAAAAAATTCTGCATCATTCAGATTGCCAACTTTATTCGTTGGCAAATAGCTAATTTCTAAACCACTAGAAAAAAAGTTATATTTCTAATTGGAGAAGTATTCTAAATGAAGTACAGAAATATAATATTTATTTTATGCTGTTTCAATAAACAAATACCATTCAGAAGAAATAACGAAATCTAAATTTTTATACTATCTTCTAGTTCTATTAATCATATTTATTAAAATATTCTAAACCAATAACATTTTTTAAAAAAATATTAATCTTATTATTCGGCTCTGAATGACACTGTTTTAAACGTGTTTAAAAGTTGAATTCCGCAGTCTCAAAACCACTCGTAAATATAATATCAAAATTCAAATTAATACAGTTGCGAAGAGTAACATACTAGTAGGTTGTTACTATCAGCAATTGCATAGTATTTTAGTCTTAACAAGCCTTAGTTGTTTATACTAACTAACATACTAATATGTTGAGATTTTTTTTGATTGCTTGATATGAAGAGTCATCGCTATTGCTGAGAAAACCTTTTTAATATTTAATGATAAGCGAGAAGAAATTTTAATATAAATATTTAGGCATTTTATTTAACACATTATAAGGTGTAATTCCGCGATATATCTTATGACGGTATTTTTTTAAGGAGAGAGGGGAGGTTACATTTATTAATTCAAAAAATTTTATAATTATTTATGTTATTTAAATCATTTAAGAAAGAATTTAGAGCCAGTCATTAAATCATTAAGCCAGTAATTTAGAACTAAATTACTGGCAGTGATTAGAATGGTCATCTTATGAAGTTATAAATTATATAAAAAAATCATGTAAATTAAAATTTTACATTGCTATAACAGCATAGAAGTTATTTTTCTGTTGCAAACTGAAAAGCAAATTTATATAAAACTAAAACAGCTTAAAAATATTGGTTAAACATTTAATCTAAAACTCAAAATAAGTATTAAAATGTCAATAGAAATTGTAAATTTAGTAATGCGACGAATTTAAAATCAAATATGCCCTTACCATAAGTCGGCAATCACTAATTTATTTTATTTTATAATCCTTCTTATGCTATTGATTAAAATACTTGGTTTCATAAAAAAATTTAAAAAATCTCGGGGAAAAATTTGAAAAGTTTTCTTTTTATAATATATAACTTATAAATAATTCTTTAAGTAAAATGTGATAAGCAGTTGATAAACAAACTATGATTCTAAATTTGTACCAAAACTCTTAATATCTTTCCTAAATAAGGTTTAAAAGAAAATCATTTATTTAATTTTCAGTTCAGAATTTCATTAATATTTATAAAACACAATCTTATCTGAAAGCGAAATACATAATGGAGCATTAAACCTTTGTTCTCATTAATAACTCTGAATTTACAAAGCATGACCAAATCTTATTGCTATTTAATGTTTTTCCTCAATAATTAGACCTTGGGCTCAATTTATGTTCTAAGAATCTTTTGCGAATTTTGTTTTTATTTAAAACATTTATGTTGCTTTATATTCACAAATGCAAATTATGAAGTAAAGCTATTTTTCACACGATATCGAGTAATTTTTGACCGCATTTTTTGTAGATATTGTTGCTAATGAGAGATTTATTTCTAAAACACTTAGTTACACTATTTAACTTTTGAAGCTATATTTAAGAGTTGATACAATACCCAAAATATTCTTACAGGTATACGTATCGATATCTAACACTTCTTATGCAAAAGTATTATCAAAACGTCGATATGCTATTTCAGTATATTATTGCAATTATTATTTTAATACAAATTACCTTTCAAATAGTTTTGTATTAAAAAAAATTTTTGATTGAAATATTCATAAAAATATTTAATAATTTTTAGATACCCTCAATGTTTGAAAAGTGAATGTGATTTTGAGACACAGCGAAATGTTTTCTATAGAAATTGTAAGTTAAATACATCACAATATCAATTGACGGTCTCAACTAATTTCGAAGTTAACTATCTGAATTCATGATTAGAATATTTGGTAAGAATTATGCTAATAATATTTTTAAGAAATATGTTTCTTTAGACAAAATGCAATACAAAATAGGAAGCATAGACAAAAAATATTAGGTGTTCATCTCGTAATTTTTACAATGAGCAATTTTTAAATAAAACCCTATTAACTAAAATATTGCAAACGATTTTGTTGACTTTTAAATATATTTATGTTCTATAAATATATTTCACATCAACTAGAGAAAAAAAACATTTTTTTCCCTTAATATTACCAATGATAATCATACTCTAAAATAACAAGGTTACGAAGTCATTTAAGTCTTGCTACGTTGGATTTAATGTCTCGTTTCAAAATTGCAAGGGATTTAGATAACCTTTGCACATTGTATGATCAAATGTGTTCGTACACTTTCGGATTTAGACATATTTTTCAAATTTCTCTAGAATTGTTAGACGAACTGTAATCAAATTTCGACCATGTAAAGAATATGTTTGAACTTAAATTATTAGTGAAGATTCGGTCAAGAAAGCCTCAAGAAAAATGACAAAAACTGATTTAAATGATTTCAGTTCAACTGGTTTCCAGAAAACTGATAATGATATGAAACTCCTATTACTAGCTTTATTTTCTGGTGGCAATATTTCTATGCATTTTCGTAAAAATGTCACATATATTTGATAAGATGTTTTTTTTTTTCAATCTCAGCATTTTAAACTTTTTTATGCTTATGAAGTGCAGAGTTTTTGCCCAAACATATACTTACAAAACATATGATATTATGTTAGCTCAACTTTATATAATTATTTAAAGTAATTAATTGCTTGGAATATTCTAGAAAATATAAATTGTGGTGATAACTAATTCTTAATTAGGCATGTTCTAAGTAAGGCATATTTCTTTCTTCATAATTTCAAAGCCAGATATATAGAACAACTTAAATAAAAATTTTACTTGAGTTCTATTAGGAATCAAATAAATATTTACATTGCAACATACTGCTTTTCAATTGCTCTCTAAAAATAAGTTACTAGAGCAAATTTTTCCTGAAATTGATATTTTTTAAACGTACATTCAAATAGCCGTATAATAGTTGCATTAAAAGTAGTTTTTTTCAAATTATTTTGTTATATTATCTCATATTATGCTGAGCTATTATATTGTCTCATATTCTGCACATTTCATAAAATGCAGTTGAACATTGTGCATGTTATAAGAAAAATCAACAGCATTTAGAACATTTTAAAAATTTCCTTAATATAATAGCAAATATATGAAGATTTTTTTTTTTACAAAAGTGCATGCAAGTATTGCACGAAGCAAAGAAAACTACTGATAATTTCTAAATAATTATCAATTTTCTATGTGCCGAGATGAGGTCTAAATAATCTTTTTGTTCAGCAATTTCTGACCGATAACCTAAATGACCTCGTGACGGATTCTTCTATGAATAATGTGAATTCAAGCATATTCTTTACATATTCGACTTTCAGAGGCTAATTTTGCATACTTTCTAGAAAGTTTTCAACAAATGTTAATTTTAAAGAACCCGAATACTTTTGATCACATTGTGTAATTTTAATAGCAATTGGATGAAAAGTCATATCACTGTCTCTCCGACGCGCCCGAAGGCACACGGATAGAATTACTGAATGACCGAACCGCCGCAACAGCAACACTGGTGGGAACTGTGAGTGAGACCTAAGGGCCAACACCGGCAACGATTCAACCTTTCCCTAAGGAAATACGTTCGGTCATCGATGGGAGGAGCCAGACTCCCACCTTTTCATGTACCTACAGAATGGCAAGAACCAAGCAATTGGATGATAAGCATTGCCATTGAATTGATACTTTACTGTCTAAATAATGGTACCACATTGACGTGAGGTATACTCAATGGCATATCTATCATTCATCAAGTCATTTGTGTAGCCGTATCTCTAATTATTAATGCTGTGCATCACGCGTACTCCGCATATTCTTACTAGTGAGGCAGAAATGCCAAGGATTTGAAACTAAATTAACGATAAAATACTCTCATCTTATTGAGTTTACTTCGTATGATATCCAGAATTACGTCATACGCTTCTTTGATGTAAAGTTAAAAGAAATTGGGGAGTCAACTTATGTCTCGATCTTGTCTACTAATCATCCAAGATTTTGAGGTCCATTGCAAATAATGCCTGTTAAATAAAATAAGACATGTAAAATCGGTGAAATAACTACCAGTATTCTCAATTAGATTTCATGTTAACACTTTTAAATTATTTTAAAATCCGGTATCATTTTCAGTTATTAGCATTCGTAAATGAAGCGAAAGAATGAAGTTTACAGATTTGCTTTTTATTACATTTAAATCTGTCTAAAGTGCATCCTTCTTAGAAAACGTGCTCAACAATTTAGAAATTTTACTTAAATGGTTACGACCCTTTAAAATGCTTCATTGAACCTAAAAACTCGTGTATTAACTTTTATAGCTTCCGGGTCTCTATTTCAGTCAAAGAAGATTTCAAATCTCTTTTCTAACAATTTTGGCATGAAAAAAAAAAAACACCTTTTATCTTTGTGTTTTACTTTCTCTCTCTCTCGGGCGCTTAGCGATTAATGCATCGTGTTGAGAATGAACCTCATAAATGAATAAAAAGTTAATATGCATTCTGTCAAATATACATTTCATTCTTCTTTTTGTTCTTCGGAGGCATTTCCATGCCTAAATATTCATTAAACATCCAAGAAGGAATCTAAAGAATAAACAATCGTAATATAAGAAGAAAAGCCATACGCGTTATGTTTGTTTTTTCCCTTTGTTATTCTCTTTCCAAAATATTAAGTTTATTTGTATTTACATTTCTACCTCTAGCCTTCAGGAACAATTCTTTATCATTCCAAACCCACAAGAGCATGTAATTAATACAGTTTAGTAATAACTTTATTTGTCTGGCAGTAATCTTTACCTTTAGTATTGAATGCTTCTTCCAGTTACTTTCATTGAGAATGAAGGTTGCATTTTTCGACGAACGACTTAATTTTCTGAAATCTTATTATGAATTAATTATGATTTTTTTTCTTGAATTAAAATGAACAGTTGTTTGTGTTGGATTATACAAAATAAAAGGAACTAATGCATTGCTTACTTCAAGACGTATCTCTTTTCTTTTTGTGTATTCTTCTCTTTTCAATCTTTATTGAATGCTGTTTTCTTCTGTGCCCTCTATCATAGAAAATCTTTTGAAACTCTTCAAAACAAATGGCCCTAACATTAAATTTCGGCTGAAATTTTATTAATTAAAAGCATCGTCATTTTCTTCTTTAATATAACGTTTGCATACAAAAACCTTCTTTTAAACAAATAATGCAATTTATTTTTTATACCACAGCTGAGGAAAATTTGTAAGGGTCTAGGAATTTCTTGGAGAGTGTTTATTTTTCTAACAAAAGCTGTTATAAATTTCTTTCAGACAAAAAGCTAAAATTCAAATTATTAGTTAAAAAAATATAAAGTTGTTCCTAATAAAAAATGGCAGTATTTGTATATTATTTATTTTTATAGCACAATTGTCATAATCATTCTTTTGTGAATAAATCATTTTCAATTTATATAAGAATACTTTTAAAGTTACATTCTGAAATTCATGATTATAAGAAAAAATAAAATATCAGTAAAATTTTCATTGGTTGTTTATTCATAAGAAAGTTTTGTATTGTAACGTTTGATTATATTATTTTTTGTATGTATTATGTATTATTTTTGCAGTATTATTCATTTTCAAAGCTAAATCATTGATAAATTTAATCATGATTATTTATTCATATAATATATGGGTATTTGAGACTTTACCCATCAAATGCCATTCGAGTTAAAATAACAGTATTTCTTCATCAAGTTCTATCAGTCTAATAAATTAATTCTTATATGACAATACAAGGTTCCCACTTTTATCAGTTACTCATCCCCCCCCCCCTCTCCCTTACCTTCTAAACGGTGTCAGCTTAGGCCATAAAATTGGTGTCTGGGTATTGTAAAAAGACTATGCGCTGCTCGATGAGTCAACTTACATCTCAAACTTTCGGCAAATTTTGAAATAAGG
>JAPMOR010073066.1:1322851-1347211 GCA_026543865.1 Argiope aurantia
AAAAAAAACTGAACACTGTTTGCAAATAAATGTGATAGAGAAATTGGCTATTTACCTCACAGAAGAAAGAAGTATAGAGCTCTCTGAGAGACCTCATCTGATTTTTTTTTTTGTTTATTTCCTTTGTTTTGGAAACGGAACTTAATGGATGAAAACAAAAGTGGAAGAGAGTTTCAGAGATCCCGAGAGAAACAAAGAGATTCAACCGGCGACGAAACTGCTCGTTTTTCGTGTCTAATGTTTTTTAAATCTGTGATGTTGGAGTCTTCGCTGCTACACTCAAGGTAACAAATTCAGCGAATGGGGATTCTTTCCATTCGAGACAGATGAAACGATTAAAGATCATTCTAGAAAATACGACGTATTTTGTTTCAACTCGGAGAATTTGTTCTCTTCCAAAAGTCACACTTTCTAACATTTCCTTAAATCTCGTAGAATAAAAAATAGGCGGAAATGTAAGCAACAAATTTTGAGTTAAGTAGCTATTTTTCCCTTGAACGTACTAGGCATGCATTAATTTTTTGTCAAATTAATCGATATTATGATAAGACACTATTTGTGTATTTTTTTTTTCTTTTTGTCAGAATTTTTTTAAATATTGTATCTTAATTGGAGTTATAAAATTGAAATATATCAGCAACTTCCCTCTAAGTGAAATTAACAATTTATACCTGTAATTAAATGATATAATTTTAACAAATATACAATATTAATTTATTAGTATTAATGAAATGCGCTGTTTAAATAATGCAATTTAGAAAATAAGTTGCTGTGTATTACAGCATTTCATTATAACCAAATAAGGAAAACTTTGAATGCTTTCTATTCTTAAAGCATGTAGAAATTCCATAAAATACATTCGGGAAAATATAAGTTGCAATCTGTTTCTCTTGTTGCCAATTTTTTAAAGTAAATTATGTACAAGCAAAAAGTTCATATCACTTTATGTATGGTATTTTTTAATTTTGTATTATGCAAGAATTTGAAACGTTTGAACTTAAAGTAACTATTGAGTATCATCTTTATATTTAGATTTTATGAAACAATCTTTGATTGTAAACAAAATAAAATAACTAAAGAAGTTCAAATACAAAATTTTACGCTTTTTCAACTCTAATGTTGTGTTTGGCAAAATTATTTTTTTGTTAAAGTCAGTATAAATGACGTGTTCAAACGGCAAATTATTGTTTAGAAAGCTTTAAGTATAAGTAAAAATATTTTAAATGAATTGCTGGAAAATCTTAAAAAATAATAAGCATATCTAGTCACATAATTTAATTCTATATATTATTTATTATATATTTATCTCATTTTTAAGTGTAAACATCTAGAATGAGTAATCTGGTAACAAATGAAGCAACGTAGCTGAAATATTATTGCAGATGAATTCTTCTGGAAATTGAAATGTCAAAGCAAATCAAGTTGGTCTCTGTAATATCATATCTGGAATATATCATATTTGGATAGCATCTTAGGATAGTAAAAAAGAATAAAATCTTTATTATAAATGTATATGAAATCAGAAATCTATCATTAATAAACTTGAATGCATTGTCGAAAAAAGTGAAAATTGACAGGGAAAAACGGAAACTTAAATCAGAATCAGACAATACACGCAATTTTGATTTCTCATCATTTCCTTCCTACTTTATACATCAGGAGTCATCTCACATATGAGCGCGAGAAGTCAGCTGATATGCAAATGGCTTTTCGTTTTCTGTGCAGAGTAAAGCAACACTGCTGTGATCGTATTGACAACATTCTAATGATTGGTCATACCATTTAACAGGAGGAGATGGCGCATAGACTAGTAATGGTTATTTCGTAAATGATCATAATATCCGTATTATTATTCGGTGTGGCTATATGATAGATATGCTGGCTGACCAAGTACCAGAGATGAGGATTTTTTTTCCTTTCCTTTTTTTTTCTTATTCTTTAATGTTGGAACATTATAAAAGATTTCATGGACTTTAAGTTTTCATGGAAATTAAGGAACATTTAAACTAAACAACGGCAACATCATCAAACAAATGAAATGGAATGGATTCATGATAGAAAATAATTTTGACAGATTATTCCAAAAATATCACTATAAATGTTAAAATTCAGCTAGGACATTGGACGGAAATTTCATTCATATATATGGCTTCAAAATGAAGATTAAGAATTATTTAATAAAAGTTGGCGATTTGTTCTGTCTAAATTTTGTCTTATTAAAGAAGCCTAAAAGAGGAGGAAAAAATTTGTATCCATAATTTGCGAAATGTGCATCATAAAAAGGTTAACTCCTTTATTTTAGGAGTAAGGAAAAATATTATTACTTTCTGCAATTACTTTAACGTTTCTTGTTACAGTGAAAATAGAAAAATGGATGTAATATCATTCTATTTTTGATTATTTGATTATTTTATTTATTTAAATCAGCTAGGAAACCATTATCGGTTACGGCCGGCAAATTTAAAGACATCATTAATTATTCTAAATTATACACGGATGCATAAAAAATTTAAAATATAAGCAAAAGATTTACAATTTGAGCTTAAATGTAATGCCATAGATTGCACGAATATAATGGAAACTGAATTTTAAACAAGACTTGCTGCATTCTCAAGTTGGTTCATTTGTTTTTCTCTGTCTCTCACCACCATCTATTTCCTCAAAATAATTTACCCTATTCAGATTGAAAGAGTAGAATTAAATGCATTTAACTGTCACCATTTTCATAAGAAATCCCTATTCACATCAACAACTACATCTCTATTAATCTTGATTAAATACCGTTTGATGTTCCAGATGATGCCATTCTCAACAATTGCAATTAATTAGTAGCTGTAATTTAAGCTTATCCATTCTATGCATAACTTTTTTCATCGAGCTGTGTTATTGCCTCTCGTTACTAAAAAACATAAGAAGCCAGAGTACTTTCAATAAAATATATTGCCATAAATATCAGTTTATAAGATTTTTCATTGCATAATCTATTTGATTACGGTTTTTTGAAAACATATTATTACTTTGCTTTTTAAAATTATAATAAAGTTGCATAATATGTAATTTGATTATAAATTGCTTTAAAGACTCTTAACCAAGTATCACCAAGCAGCTTGTACATTTTTTTCCGTTCTATCCATTTATTATTTTAGTGGTTTTACATCAAGCCTTTCGTAAGTCTTTTTTGTTCTGAACTACTTTTTTATCCCTAAAGTAATTTTTTTTAACCTGTATAGAAGTAACGATCATATAATTTAGTTTTCTTCACAGTAGTTAGTTTCCTTAGCATCCAAATTTAATCAATCTCATAATCATATGGCACATACTATTTGTGACATTTAATTTTATTTGAAAACAAAATTCTGCATCATAATTCTGCAATTCTATACACGATTCAGAAATATTGTACATAAAGAGGTAAATTTAAAAAAATATATACTTTTATTAGCAATCTTTATAAGAATACATTGTTTTTATGATTTTGTAGTGTAATTATATATGCGTCTAAAACTGAAAGAAAAATAATCCGAAATTAATAAATGAAAAATGTGATACAGAAGAGACTCAATTTCCATGAATAATATTAAAAAAACTCTTGATATGATATTCTTTAAAATGTCCACATGATGGAAATACTACCTTAACTTATTGAATAATTTAAAGTAAAGTAGATATATCACTACCATGCATCCTATCAAAATGCCTCAAAACTAGAAGAGCATAACTGGAAAAAGTTAGTAGAATTCTGGCCGGCATTTTGTACGGTTCGCGGAATTTTTCTCCTACCAGAAAGCACGTTCAAAACGATATAGATATGCCATTTTATTTTGACAGAATATTAAATAGGCTTTCTTCAAAATTCTATACAAATACAGAATACAGAAATCAGCAATAAATGATGCAAATACACCTTTGTCTGTTCTGATGCATATGAAACGATGAAAGGCATTATCTTTTTTTAGCCTCTAAAGAATGCATTTTCAGATTTTTTCAACTTGCGATTTATATCGTGCAGTAAGATTAAGAAAGTCTTATTTATGAAAACGGGAGGGTTTCTACGTTTATTTTTTTCCCATATGTACCGGTGGTAAGATGAGATTGAGTATTGGACCAGTAAATCAGTATTATGATCTGCAATATAACCGACATTGAGGATTCAGAAAATCTCAGACTTTTTTTGATATATTAATTAGGTTCAGAAATTGATAGATTTAATAATATTTTTTTTACATTTATTCTATAAATTTCAGTGGCAAAATGATTTTTCTGCGTAAAGATATAACTTTATGACGTTAGATGCGTCATTCTCTTTACTTGCTCTATAGGTTTGAATATTCCAAACCGTTTCAGTATGTAACGATAATACGCATGCCTATAAGTATGAATCTAGTATAGCTTTACAATCTTTATTCCTGATCACAAAGCGTTAAATACATCGTAAATACATTACTCAGGGAAAAAAACAAATAAAAAATACTGGAATGCTTAATAGAAATAAATTTGTGTTAAAACAAATAAATCGAGTAACTATTTAAACACTTATGGGCAAAGGCCTCACATAAAGTTGAAAAGAAGTTATTCTTAAGAAAGCAAGGGATTCCACCGGGAGTCATCCCGCATACGGATATGAGAAGCTTCAAATGTGAGTCTGATTTTTACCAATCCGCTTGGTATTGCAATGGAGCGAGGCTGAGTTACTAATTCTCCCTCATTGATAACGAAATGTAGTTCCTACGGGAGGGGTTAGATCATGATCATTAAGATTCAGCCACAAACTTTTGGGTCAGGCAGATGTAACTCTATTGCTGCAAGTATGTACTTTACTGAACTTCCACAGGCTACATCTATGAAGAATTCCGCCCGACAAACACATTTAAGCTTCTCCGAATACATACACACATAGGTCTCAGCTGGAATAAAAATATTTTTATCATAATTATCTTTTTATAAGAAATACCTTTACCAAATACCTCCTTCTCAAGGGGGAGGGGGGGGACTTCTTTACTTGGGACGTACTTCCTTAGAGACAGGTTGTAAAGCGGCTGGTAACGGCCCTTAGTACACAACCACAGTTTCCGCCAGTGCTGCTGTTGCGGGGGTTCGGTCATCCAGATTTTTCCGTTTGACTTCCGATGTGTCGGAATAGCCAGTTTGTGGTTACCAAATGCCTTCCAACTCACAAATATGAAAGTACGTTACTGAAAAATAATTTTGAGTGGGATGGCATGTTTAGTTAGATCAAGGGAAGTTAAAAAGTCAAGGAAACTCAGTTTAATAGACATAAATGAATTTAAATCAGATTAACATCAACTTTGAATCTATGTGACTCTTTTTTTAGAAGACTCCCGCAATTATAAACTATGGCCAGAAGAGCATAGTTTAAAATTGAGCGTGGCATCTCAGCCAACATTCCATGCTTATACACTTCTTCAACATTTGCTTAATCCGAGTTAGAAGATGGGAAATATGTTCCGTATTAACAGATGGACGGCGGATCGTCAAAGAAAAAGAAATTAACTTAATTTTTGAATAAAATTTTCCAACCCCCATTGCTTTCCGGCCTAGAAGATCCTTCATGAATGTCAGTTAAATATATAATAATATTTTTCTTCTCTGTTGCGAAAAAAGAAATAAAAAATTTGAAATTAATTGTTTTTCAAATGAATAATGAAGATTAAATTCAAATTTATGCTGGTAATTTAACAAATACTTATTACTTTCACTTTTCCTGGTAGGCATAATTAGTGCAATGGAAGTACGACAATGAATTTTCCGACAGCGGTAAATCATCTTTTCCCATTCTGATATATTCATAACTTACAGGCGTAAAGTTATGAATCCAATTCATTGCCATTGTCTGGAATTTTAAACTAATGATTCTGATAAATTAAGTTGATTATATTAAACACATCTACGCCTTAAAAATCTAAAAATGGAGGATTGTTACTTAAAATATATGTTTTAATAATTTTTTATTATAATTAATAATTATTCTTAGAAGAAATAAGTCTCAAATGCGTTACCTTTGATAAATAAATTTGATTTGCTCATGCAAACAAACGTGAAACAGATTAATTACAAAAGAAATGAAACTGTTGCATTGCAACCTTAAAAACGTTTAAAATTTGATACGCCTAATGAGCTTATAACCAATAGTATTATCCTTGTATCTAATGAAAAGAACTGGTTAGGTTTTGGAATTTATAGAACTCATTCATTTCATAAATTAATACTACAAATTGTCAAATTAACTGAATATTTTAACAGCCTAATTAGAGTATGAAGTATAAAATTTCCTAAGCCTGTTGCGTTCATGGGAGAATTTTCTTCGAAACTGAGAGTATAGGCTATAAAGCACAAACTATATTGTTAAGTATTCTATTTTGTACTCTTTTTTTGCTTGAAATTGTTATGATATAGAGAATATTCAAGGAATCATAGTTTGCAATTTAAAACCTAGTGATACTACGCTCATTGATAAAGTAATACATAAAAAATTGATAATTCAAATCTATTAATAAATTGCATCATTAATATTTACACCTTTTACTGATAATTTTTACACCATTTACTCATTACTGTTTATACCTTTCTCTTTCTAATGTCAATTAAAAAATATGTTAATATTAAATAAGAAAATTATACACATTTAATAAAATTGATTCTTATATTATGAAACTACCTTAGTCTTTCTTTGTAATTACAAAAATTCATTAAATACTGCTCAGTTAAATAAATAAGGAAGTTCAGCACAAATATTATATCAACAGCATTCGAATGTACATATTAATAAATGACTATTTTGAGTTTTCTATTCATATAAATAAAATAAATGTATAGAAATGAATTATAAATTACTTGGGGGTAAAAAAAAAATGTAATCTGTTTCTAAATTGAGGGAAAAGTTTGAACACTTCAAAAAGGTCTCGATCGTTTTGAGTTAAATATAGCCAAACTTTCGAGTTAGTGTATTTATGGTTGCGCATCAGTATGTACGGTCGGATGTATACGGTTGTCTTTTCTTCGTTTCAGCATGCAAAGAAACCGAATTATTTGCATGTTGAATAAAAGGTTCAGTTATCGTCAAGTTTCGCTTTACAAGATTGAACATATATCTTAATATGTGAATTATATGTATGTATTGGCCCACTTGTCAATCCTTTATGCATTTTTATTTGTGAGTTTCCAACAAAGCAGGCACCCATGTTGTTTACTTTTTTTTCCATATGCTCGTTGTCATCAACTCTTTGATGGCGTCCTGTCATAGTGGTAGGGCGTCTTCACCATGATCTGGGCGTCTTGTGTTCAAGTTCAGGTTCGGGCATGGTTGTTCTTGTTCTGCGTGTGAGGTGTGTGTATGTGCCCCCCTGTAAAGAGGAGTTGTGCAAGCGAATGTGACGTAGGGAGTATCTAAGTCCTACTCTTGGTGCTACTGATAAAACAAGAGACGCTTCATCGGCTTATATCGCTGTAATGTGCCATTAGTCACAACACAACAACAAGATACCTAATTAAATATGTACTCTTCTTTCTAATCATTCAACATGGAAATTGCTTTAATATCGCCCTGTTTATTCTCAAACAATGTGTTTCACTTCTTCCTCTTAGAATAAACGTCACAATTAAGATTTTTTTAGATAATTATAAGCCGCTTACGATGAAATGTTTTTTTTTCTTTTGTAACATACAGTTATATATTTCGTTAAGATAATTTCTCAACTGAAAAATCGAATGAGTGGCTAGGTTTTATATTTCTATAGGACCTTATTTTAAAGCTTTACTTATGAAATGAAATCAGCCCACTTTCTATGTGTTTATCACTTTCCTAAGTTTCAATAATGAAACTGGTGTACTTCTTGCTGCAATTATCATTTTTAATAAAACATTCGGAAAATTCATGTATTTTAATTTTTACCTTAAATTGTAAATTCATTATTGCTAATTTTCAAAAGCTGCTCAAATTTTGTATCTCTACTAGCAATATTTATTTTATCAATCGCCTCGAGTAATTAAACCATTTTTTATATATTTTTTGGTTTACATGCATTCGGAAAAATATGAATATCCCAATTTTCCCTTCCGAAACTATGGTTATGACTTGCATAGGTATTTTGAAATTAATGTTACTATTATGACCAGCGACATCCAACATCTAAATTTAAAGAAAGTATTGACAATTTCCAATAGATTCTTCAAATTAACCTTTCTGAACATCATAAAACAAATAAAGTAGTTAGGAGCAATGCGCTCCTTTTCAACTTGTCTTAAATAATTTTGCTGGCTGATTATGCCTTACAATAAAAGAAAAGGACTTCTTCTTTCTAAATAAAGTAATATATAGTTCTTTTTATCTTTTCAATAAATGAAAGACTTCTACTTCTACCTTTCAAAATCATATCTTTTGAACCTTTTACTTTGATATAAACAGTACGGAATGTTTGACAATAGATATTTGTTTCTTCTAACTTCTTAATAATGATAGAAATTTGCTTCTTCTACTTTCTTAATAATGATTTTCAGTTCCATTAAATTTTAAACAGTTTAAACTTCTAGCGGAGATCTTCCAGTTTTAACACTCAAACTTTTCTTTCGGAAATAGTCACTTTAGAATGAACATTTTGCCTGGGAGAATCACTTTTAACTCTTCATTCTTAATTGCAAGGGCGCAAACAAGGTAGCTCAATTTTGCTCTCCGAAACTGAGGCTGGGCTTCTCGGAATCTTTCGCAAGTGATGTCGCTCGTGTGGCCGGCGTTGTCCAACCCCCAACTTTGGTAGAAAGCGCGGGCATTCAAAATGTCGCGCCACATCGATCCAAAACACACGGCCCTCTATAGGAAAACGGTCTTCAACGACAGCGCGCTCCTATCCTTTCAGTTCCCGCCTAGTCAGTCCAAGAAGCACCAGGCGAGAGCGTCTGCTCCGGATATTGTGTCCACACCACCCCCACACGGTAAGTGGGACTTTTTGCCTACGAATCTTCTTCAGGTAGCTCAAAAAATCTTTAAGGTAAACTTTGCCTGTTTTGCCTCACAGAAAACTTCGTAGATAATGCGTTAGCGAAAAAAAAAATTGTTTTTTATTTTCAACAAAAGTATTGTTGGAATAACTTCTGATATTGGAGAAAAACTTAAGCTGAACGTCTTGAAGTCGGATTTTGTCGAAAGTTTCAAACGAGACGGTCTCTATTTTCAAACGGGAAGGAAATTTCTTTTGGAACATAATTTAGTTTTATTAGAATCAAAGTTAGTAAAAGTTTAAAATAAAATTATATAATTGCTAAATTCGCTCATTTTATCATAGCATTAAGTAAATACAAAAATTCCATTTATACTTAGTTTGTGATTAATTTCTAAGATGATAAATTTTCTAAATATCTACATATTAGAATTTTTAAAAAATCCGGACAGAAATTTATATTAGTTTTTTAGAGTGGAAGGGATATTAGTAAATCTATAGCTTTCTTTAAAAAAAAACTTTTTTTAGAAACGAAAAAAAAAATAATTCTTTAATTATCTCTAAGGTTTTCATAAGAATTTTTTTTTATTATTAAAGTTGATTTTTTTTTGTCTAGAGTTTTGACATTTTTAGAACAAATTCGGAATTTTTTCCTTTTTAGTATTTCTTCAGGAGTTAACGATTCAAACCGAATTTTCCGCGTTTTTCTCGCTTTTGAAATACTTAGGCCTTACCTTTCTAGCGCAATAGTGATAATAAAATTATCTGAAAAAAAAGAAATAAAATCTGTTATCTGTTACTTCTTCAAATTGAACTTTTTGTAAAATTAGTGAAACATTTTGTTACATAATTTGATTATTTTTTACATTAAATTATTGAATGATTTTTTCAAAATCTTTTTTTTTTGTAAAATTTATATTTTTTCAGAACTTTAAAATTGACTTTTACTTTTAAGTAACTGCGTCATTCTCCACCTGGCATCATTTTAACTGAAGTTATAAGAAAAAAAAACTGGCTTTGAGTTTTAGAAGTGTTATTTTTGTAAGGAATCCAAAAAATTTATTTTGCACAAATGATTTTATAAATAATCAGTTCAGACATTTTTACATTTTCTTAAAAAAATGCTTAGAATTGATGGAAAGTAATACAAAATCAGAAACAACTCATTTTCGACCATGTTCCGGTGATGAGAGAGAATGAATGAAAGATAGAGAATGAAACTGAATGTGGCATGCAAAATTAATAGAATAATATAAAATACAAACAAAATAAAACAAGTTTACATACACAACATAAGTTAAAGATTCTCTAATTCATTTCATCAAAATATAATGCATATTTTATTTAAGTGCGTGAGAGTGGCTTTATTCAGAATATTGGAAACTTTATGTTTTTAACATTTAGAAAATGTGAAATAAATTATTTAAAATCTCCAGACCGTTTCAACACAATTCATATTATACATTTAAAGAATAAAGTTTCCTAAACATCACGAGGATTACTGAATACTAGGAAAAGCTTCTTTAATCAGTAAGACTGGTAAGCTTAATTGTAACGCTCCTTTAATCAGTACGCATGAAGTTCAGCTGTACTTTTAAATCAGAAATAGTACACTGGGCAGTAATAACTGGCAGGAACTTTTAAATATTGTTTAAAATTCAGATCTTTGAGTCGACAGCATATAAAGAACATTTATTAAAATTAAACACTTTGCATTTAACGTGTCCTTAGAGTCATTAGAAATCATAGAAAAATTCACGCGTGCAAACAATATTATTTAAAATAAAATTTTCTTTTAGGCATCTGCACGATACACGATTGCAACTAATCAATTTTTTGATTCAATTGAGTTAATTGTATATATACGAGATAATTTATAATCTTAACAATCGCATTTCACAGTTTAGTTTAGTTTTATATCAAAATGCTTCATTGTAATTCTATTATCAATAATATTTAAATTTCCTTATCCTTTTAAAAATAATAATAAAATAATAAATAATAATTAATTATAAATTCAAACAAACCATGCGGTAGAAAATTTGTTCATCCACTGCATTTTGAATTGTTTTGTTTCAATCGTCTGTATCATGTTTGTCTAAAATGAAAAGCAAAATGTATCCGATGCAGAAAGAATCTCCAGATAAAATTTCTTTTCCATATTCATTAAACCTAATTTCAAAAGCAAAAGTTTTTAAGATAGCAAAGAAAACGGAACGCACTCTGCATTTATAATGATTTTACCACTGTCATGCAACACCGAAAACAGCATGTACAAATTATCTTCAATTAAAATAAAAATATTCTAAGCAGTCAACTAAGCAAACTAGTTCCCTGATTATCGTCAATTTAACAAGGTCACTTAAATATGGCAGCGAAAATGAAATCCGTAGACGAGAACAATTTAAAAATGGCAAACGAAAATTATCAAAGTTTTTTCTCGTTCTGAGCCAATGCATATGCTTTATTTTATAGCTAAATTCATGGTACAAAATAATGATGATTAATATTCCAAACATGAAAAATTAAAAATAAAGTATACCTAGAACTGACGAATTAAAAACAAAAATCTACATTATATAACATCTGAAAGAAAAGGTATGTCTATTTATTTATTATGTATTCAAAAAAGGATAGGTTCAGAAAACGTAATAAATCGGTCAAACTATTTTCGTTACAGATATGTTTATGATTATTTTTTCTTAGTATAAGGCATTATAATTAATTATTATTTTATGATTAAATAAATCTATCTAGTAAGATAAAAAAAAGTTTTACTTAATAATTTTCATAATTTCTCTCTTTGGACTGATGATTGTTAAATCGAATTGGTTCTTGAAAATTAAACCGGCTGAACTAAATTAAGTATTCCTTTGATAATCCGTATGGACGCCATACTTAAATCACTAAGGGCCTCTCTTTACATATTTCACAATTCCGAAAAGCGTTTTTATATATTTGTCTTGTATAAGAAGATTAATACCCAAAACAGATGATTTTATTTGTTGAAAAGATATAATATGAGAATTTTCAGAGAAAAAAAAGCAAAAGAAGAAAATTTCGAAGAGAAAAAAAAATTCGTTCAAAAATTAATAAACCAACCGAAAAATAACTAAATGCAAAATGATAAATATGTTATGAAAGACTTCAATAAAAATTGCGTTTAATATATATATACCTAGACTGAAAGTGAAAGTATTTTTCTTAAAACATTATTTTTTTTATAAAATTAATAAAATTAAGCAGCTCATAGTAAAAATCAATCCTAAAATATACACATGAATTTAAGTAGTTTTTACCAATTATTTCCTTTCAGATTTATTTCTGTGATTAAATCGCAATGAGCAGGGTTAAATTGGCTTTTTTCAGTATTTTTTCGATCCTATCTTTCTAACGCGAAAAACTAAAGCAGAAAAATGCCGATTTTAATTTCTTATGATTTAACAGACTCTTTTTTTTAATCTAATAATTGTCTTTCTCATAAATAACGCAATAATGCGATTGTCGAGAACAATAAGATAAAATAATTTAAAAAATGTCGTTAACATTTTTTTATTATGAGCTTTAATTCAGAAACAAGTAAATTAGAGTAAAAGATAATCAAAATCTGTTACTGATGAATTACGAAAGTAATTAATTGCTATGAAGAATTTCACACGTTTTCAGGGTATAAGATCGAAGCAAAGTAATTTAATACTATTAAGTCTTTTCTTTTCCTAGTAAAAGAAGGATTTTATATTTAAAAATGAGTCAGTATATGCGGAACTATTATTCCAATACTATAAAAGTCATATAAAAATGAACTACAAAAGAATAAATTACAGCATTCTAAAATGTATTGTATTATATAAAGAATATTTAATAGTTTTTGTTAAGTTTTTCTCTTAATTAAAAGCAGTTTACGCGTTAGATAAAATTATTTTAAATGATAATTTTTTTATAGTAAAATAATAATTTTAGCTTTAAATATTCTTTAAGCAAAGCGTTATAACGAAACATTTTTATGGCTTCTATAATTAGAGAAGAAAGAAAATCTATAAAAAATCCATAATCTATAAAATATTATTGATATTTAAAATCATGAATTAAAAGACTGATTCAGTATTTTTTTTAAAGCAACAATTTGAACATTTTGTAGGATTTTTTTTTTTTTTTTGCTAAAATTCATAAGTTGATTCTCCATGATTTATACACGTATCAATCATGGATAATATTCAATTCCGTTGACAAAAAAATTAATAAGTTTATAAAAGCATTGTATTTAGTATCGAGTGAAACATTTAATCCAGATGCATCCTTAACTTAGAAAAAAACTTTTTTTTATTCAATTGAAATCTGAATATTTATCCCAAACATTTCTTTCCTGTAAAGGTATTTCTGATGTCAAAAAGACATTTATCTTAAGCTACAGTAATCAGGTATTACAGAAAGTTTAACGTAGTGCTAGAAGTGTTTCAATAACAATTTTTTAACTCTTCTGCAAAAACTTGAAACATTATCCTAAAATTTATTTTAGAGTTCTCCGATTCTTGAGACACATTAAAGTGTATTTTAAATAAAGATATTTTACCAGAAAAAAGTTTTATACATTAACTTTGCTTCATGTAATGTTACAAAAACAGAAACGCACACAAAAAAAAAGCGCAATTGGGTTGATATTTTTAAGAAAGCAATGTTAAAATTCACAATTTTTGAATCGCAAAATTATTGACGACTGTTCATGCTTTGAATTATTTAGTTTAAAATTTCATATCAATGTTAAAATGTTAACCCAAATTTGGGAATGTTTAGCGCATTCTATGAGATTAATTTATTTCAGCAACCATAAACGTTATAAACGGAATGCTTTTTTTAATAATAAATGGTCAAAAAGCAAACAGAAACGCATGCTCATGATTAATAATTGTACTCGGCAAGGTTTATTAAATTTCTTCTGGAGAGAGAAATTTGCATAAAAATAAATTGGAATTTCTGAAAGTAAATGTGCACTTTTCAAATAAAATACAACCGAAACTTGTACTCAGTTATTTCCAGATAGTCTGTGAAAGCAACTGAAGGATCATTAATTATATTTTGAATCTTCGCTACACGATGAATAGCACCCTTTCTTATTTAAGGACATAGATATATAGAACACTGCATTCAAATTCTTTGAATTCAATTTCTCTCTTTCTAAAATCATTTTATGATTCAACGTTTACTGCATGATATTTTATGATTCAACGTATAAACACTTACCAAGGAATTTGCTCATGGTAAACAGTCACTCATTTTTTTAAATATGAATGTGTGATACTTTTTGCTAAAATTCTTTAGATTCGTTGAAACTAATATTGATGATCTCTACTTTATAATAAAAGGATAAATTTTTGCATTTATTATATGAAATGTTTTTATTTGAGCGTATATTACTCTTTTCAATAGAGTTTCGCTTTATTATTTTAAAATTTTTCTATAGATATCCTCCTACT
Source organism: Argiope aurantia (assembly GCA_026543865.1). Taxonomy (NCBI): domain Eukaryota; kingdom Metazoa; phylum Arthropoda; class Arachnida; order Araneae; family Araneidae; genus Argiope; species Argiope aurantia. The sequence continues at coordinate 1,337,274 of JAPMOR010073066.1, forward strand.
CTCTTAAAGTCAGTCGCTTTCTATTTGGATTGTTAAACATTCAAATATTTAAGAATTTGAGAAATTAAGTTTCTTAATCATATTCTTCTGAATGTTTGAGTACCAGAGTTTAACCATTAAGATTATAATAATGTTAACGGGTTATGATTGTTCGCTATTAAATGGATGGGAATATGAGAGGTCAAAACTCTCTTTCGAAAGTCCATATTTTTGGTGTACCAAGATATTGTTTTTTGTGGATCGCTTAGGAGTGGAGATTTAAAGCATTGTTAGCTCATATTACGTATAATTCTAAATGATGGCTGAAAGGGTCAGATAATTATAAATTATGTGATTCTCTATATACTGGTGGCAAAAAAAAAAAAAGAAAGAAAGAAAGATACCTCACAATAAGTAGTGCGCAAGAAAAAGCAACCTTTTTTTGGTTTTATCCTTTTTAATTCTGATCATTTTTGCAAATATTCGTCCTATTATTTGTTTTATGAATCATATGCATCAATTTATATAAAAAATTATTTTAAGCCAGATATTCTCCCTATAAGCATTTTGCACACATGCATAAAATGCAAAATATGTAAGGAAAACATGAAATAATAACAAATAACTTATTTTATTCCTTTATGATTTAATTTATGATTTTCGTTAATTAAATACATATAATTGAGTTGATTATCAGTTCATTTTCTTTGAGTGTTAAAGAATAGGGCAGTAGATCTTGGTGTTAAATTTCTTTTAACCCAAAATTGCGAATTTGATTTTAATTCATTGCCTTTACTAATGAATTAAAATACCTTGAACCAGATTGATTTTATGACTTTTTTTACAAATTATAATAAAAAAATACTTATTATATATGTATGTACATAGTATTTCCGATACCCCTTACCTGATCTGCTTAATGAGATGATCCTAATTCATCAAAAACGGTTAATAATGGCAAAACGTATATTCATCATCGGCACCTCTTAGCGTGCAGATATTTTACGGAACTATTTATGAATACTACATGAAGGAATTTATTAATTCATATTGATCAAAAATAAACTTAGAATAACATTGAAAATGATTATTATTACCATTGTCTTGAATCACAGATACGATACAACTTAACAATAAGAAATGAAAAATTAAAGAAAGTTTTATAGATTCATATTCTTTGCATGTTTCGCATTCTAGTTTAATTTCTATTAAAATTGTATCTGAAAGACAATAAATAAATACATGAGTAAAATAAAAAATAAAAAATAAAAAAATAATAAATAATAATACTTAAATAAAAAAAATAAAAAGCAGAATTTCTCATTTCAATTTTTTGCACAAATCTATTGATTCTATCATTTAGTTTCAGTTCTTATACCAAACGTCTTATGTTCCAGTTAAAATACTCAACAAGGGAAAGTTCTAAATTAGCTTAGAAAAATATGAAGGAATGGAAATTTTCACATATTATTGTGTTTCAATGTCCCCCCATCAAAAATTCTGAAACAAGAAAAAGCTTATTGTATTATTTACAAAGAATATATTAAGGAACAACAAAAGGTAAAACGTTTCTAAATCAGCAAAACTATTCTATTCGAAAGTTTCAATAGAGCTATCTAACTTTTTAACCTGCCATATAAATATAAATCAATCATGAAGTAAGTAGGCTCAAGTATTTTTTTTTCTCTCGAAACTTTACTTTCATGGCTACTAGCGCGAGTTTTTTTCAAAAATTTGAATGATGGTGCGATTTATCTAATGTAATTAATAATATTATAAATATCCTAAATAGAAATTTATCTTAACGCATAAAATCATTATTCTCAGTAAAAATGAATTTTGCTATCAATTTTGATACTTTGCTCAAGTATAGGTTAATGCTCTTAGGAAATGAGGAGCTAATTAGAAAACAGCATTTTAATTGTATATAATTAGAAGGAAAAATTCCCAAATGCATACAGGTGGAAAACAAATATGACAAAAATAAAAAAATTTAAAAAATTATAAGAAGAGAAATTAAAATATTGATAAAAGTCTTATTCTGAAATTTTTGATTTATTCTTTTATGCATTCATGAAAATTCAATTCCTTTTCCTACTTGTACATAATTTCTTTTATTAATGTTCATGTAAATGCTATTGTCACAATAAGAAATTCCTGCTCCATCAAATTTCATCACATACTTTTTTTGCAAGATATCATTTGAGTTCAGAGAAATATTGACACAAAATAATTTATATGAATTTTTGAAATATATTATGAATAACATTTGTTTTTTTCTAATTTTAACCGATAGAAATTTATATTAAGCAAGGCTTGAATTTATAAAAATTATGAAGCAGAGAAACTCCCATTTGAAATTGAATATTTGATAAATTGATCTTTTCAATTACTTGCATATGTGTAATCTATATTTTGAGTTAAGAAAAACTGCATATTTTAATTCAGAAAAAGTATTATTTGCAACTCTTATGTATATTGCTTAATTTCATTTATCCCTTTTATTTTTTTCATAGAATGCTATGTAATATTATTATCATTATTTTTATTTATATAATGGCAGCAACACTGTTAAATATTTTGCAAGAAGTTTATAAGGACAGCAATTTAAACAGGAAAAAATACTTTGATTTCTTTTTTTTACAACTACTTTATGACTTAAAAAAATATTTTTCACTGAAGCCAGGATAACTTCCATTTTGAAAAGGCAAATGAATTCTAAACTTAGTCATTCATTTCAGCAAAATGCTGTGTCACTAGAAGTATCATTAATAAAACTCTTGACATTCACAATTTAAAATAAGAAAAAAATAACTTTCCAGGTTTCCGAAATTTCTCGGCTAATAACACATTTGTTAAAACGGAAAAATTAAAGAACCCAAAGACCGAACAAAGGAACTGTTCAAAATTTAAAAAGAATTGGTAGGTATTTTAAGTTTAAATAGTAAATAGCATTGTGAATTCAGCATTATTTCAGTTTCATTAATAAGTTATATTTTCAGTAAAAAATATGGTAAAGAAATTTGCAGAGGTGTTATTTCTAATAGTACCAGAAGAATTATGCTTAATTTACAAACAGTACAATATAGGGATATATAATACCATTTCAAAATTTATATGATATAATATTATTAGCATAAAGAAAAAAATTCTCCAATCATGTTGAGTCAAGTAAAATCAATCATCGATATAAAGGAAAAGAAAAATATTTTAATTTAGATATTTAACAAATAACTTGAAAGAAAATTAAGGATGTTTTAAGAATTTCTTATTCATAGAAAATATTGAAATTAAATTTCAACAGAGATTTTTTATCTGAATTGTTTGTGTGTTTAGCTTTAATTTCTAACCACATTTTGATCAATTTATCTTTGTAGGAGAAATGGCATTGAAAATTTTTTATATATTAGTTGATTGCATAAAATCAGTTTCCCTAATCATTTTATAAAATTTACTTCGTACCTCAGGAAAGTTTATTTCACTCTACCTATAGCAACGTATTTAATGTTCATGGCTTTTGAAAATCCAAAATATATTAAACAACTATATCAAAGATGATTGTTTCCAAATATTGTCAACTATATATAGTTTAAAGATTAGTGAAAGAGACATTTAATAACATAGTAGTATTTATTGATTACTAGCCGCTTTTGGCGACCAGTCGGTTCGCCCATCTTAGTACTCGTAAAAATTTTAATAATTAAATATTTTATGTAACTCCTATTTTAATAGCTTTTTATCAAAATATTTTAAAGCTTCAAATTTTGATATTCATATAATTCATTCAGAATATTATAAAGACCTTCAACATAATATATATCTCTCTAATTTTCAATTAGATCCTGTAAAATTTATTGTTTAAATTAAAGTGGAAATGGTTAAATTGCAATTAATATAAGAACATTTTTTACTGAAACGAAGCATTTTTGTAAATATGAATACTGAAAATAGAATAGCTGAGTATTTAAACCTTATGCGCACAAAAGAATATATTTCTAAATTTATGTAATATCTCAAGAAGATTTCTACAAAATTTTCTCAGATTCATCATGAACAGATTAATTAATTAACAATGTTTAATTTTAAATGCATGATACTCTAAGAAAATAAGCAGAATCGTTTGAAATAATCGGTCGGAAACACGTTAAGCCTTCAAAACCAACTCCGTATCCGTTGAAAATTGAGTTGTCAACAATCAGAAAACAATGCACATGCGTGAATTTTCAACTCCAATTATGGTAACGCAAATGCGTGATTTTTCTACGTCAGTTGGGGTAACGCTACGCAGATTATAAATTTTTAATTTCCTTTATTCTGTTTTATTTTAATTCAAAAGTACTTCAGAATGAATCTAAAAGATCGATTGATTAACAATGTTTAATTTTAAATGCGTCAAACACTAAGAAAATAAACAGAATCGTTTGAAATTATCGACCGAAAATATATTAAGCCTATCCTCGTTATCGTGGGAAAAAAAACTAAAGCCTTACTCATTTGGCGGTGGCTAAAGGAAAAGATTTATTGGCGGAAAAGTTAGTTTTTAATTAATAATTAAAATTCAAATTAAAAATTCAAAAAAGGGACACCAGGTGCACATTCCCGCTCTCCAAGGTATGCATGTGCCAAATTTGGTAGCTGTAGGTCGAACGATTTGGCTTGTAGAGCACCAACACACACACACACATTGAACTTTATATAAGTATAGATTAACTAATTAATATTTCACAGCATCACATTAATAATTGCATGTAATTATAATATAGAATCTTAGAATTCATTGATTTTTCTTTCAATCTAAAAGAATTTGAAAACATAATTTGAGAGTTTTTTTTAACACAAATTAGAAGTGGAAAAGATAAGTAAAGATATATACAAACAAATATATTTAAAATTTCTCACTTTCTATGAGTAATTTAGAAAAAATCATGAAATTCATTTTTAGAATTTGTAATATTTCTAGGAATACTGGAATAGCCATTTTTCCTCAGTTTTGAAAGATGAAATGTTAAAATATTTAAAAAGTAATAAAGTACAAAGCTGAGAATTAAATTTGTTTTGTTTATTATTTCAGTTTACTTTATTTTTATTTTTAAAAAAATCCTATACACTTCAAAACTGCTAAATTAATTTGGTCGGATTTATTTATTTTATTTCACCCTAGATATTTAAAAAGTGCATGTTTCAAGGTATTTTGAATATTCATCTAGGTCTCAGAAAACAGACACATTAAATAAGGATTATTAATTATGAAACTAAAAATAAAATATGTCCAACAGTATAACAGATATTTAATAATTACAATGATTTAGTCGATATCAGTTTTCATTTAAAATAAAATTGTGGAATAATAATTCTGACTTCAAAATAACTTAGTATTTTTTTTAAAAAAATTCAGATTCAACTGCGTTTTAGCAGTTTTTTAAGAGTTAGAGCAAGTTAATTATCATATAGTTTTTAAATAAAATTAATAAAAGTTTGTTATAGAATTTCAAATAACAAATAGCCAAAAAAAAAAAGACTTTTAATAGATATATCAATTTACTAAATTTTAATTTGATTTATTTTTATATACTTTGATTTACGTTTACTTAATTCTCTCCATAAAAGCAGATTTTGTTATAAATTTTTGGCTTCATTCATAATTTCATTTAGGATTGAATACAAATCTTTTTCAAAGTTTAAGCGATGATTTTATTAAAAAAGCTTTGAAATTATGATTTAATAACAATAAAAACTTCACAGTATTGGAAAATTATATTTACAAAACTGAAACTGTATACGCAACATTCAATTTGTTAACTTTAAATGAAGATGCATTCTAAGAATATTAATTTTAAATTTATGAATGTTAAATAACAAAATGTCGTTCTTATTAAAGAAAATTATTACAATTTAGAACATCACTTAGATTAATGCACTTTATTAGAAGAAATACGATTTTTTTAAAGCAAAGTTAATATGTTGAATATACAATATTTAGGGAAATGTTTTTATCTGTGAAGAAAATTGAGAGGTAGTTGTTTAGTATTATAATAGAAATAACTTAAGACAAACGATAAAGTACAAAATATGGCAGCACTCTTAAAACATTTTATTATTAACCGTTAAACCATGAGGATCTATTGTGCTCTAAACAGTTTTAACATTCATTAGTAAGCGATAATATTTATATACGTTTCGAAAACACTTAAGTATTTTATAAATATTTTTACTTGATGGGATTTTTATGTCTCTTGAAAGTATCAATTAAAAAAATTTGATAGAATGAAACACCTGTGATTCTTTAATCTATATTTAGAAAAAGTATATAAAAAGAAGAAATTGATTGCATCGCGTAGATAATGTTAAGATTTTGTTAAATACAGTCGTTTTCAATATGTTGAATGATAGAAAAACAAAAGGATTTGCTTTGAAAATAAATTCTTTGTACATCGATAACTCTTCTGCGAAATATTTTTTTTATTTTCATCTTTTAAATAAGCAATTATATTATTTTTTTATAAGGCACGTTTTGAAAGCATTATTAAATGATTAATTAAGAAGATTAATTATTAATGCATTGAAAGTAAGCAATCCATAAGTGGCTTTAAGATAAACAAAATCATTCAAACTAATTTCCTTCATATTTATTTAAATAAATAGAATTATAAACTTGCTATTTCTTGGCCATTTTTACTAAGCATTGATGGGTATAGATAGTTAAGCACTGTTGGGCATAAATAGTTGCATTTGCTCTGCGCTATATTTATATTTATTTAAGAACCGAACAAAATTCTTTTACAGTGAATTAATTAATTTGTTTATTCTACAATAATATTTTTCAGCATATAAAATATGTTTCTGATCGTCAAAGTGCTTTTATATTCCGAAGTTTGTATTCGCATTTCTGATGGTTAAATTGTTAATGATGTTCAACCATATTTTTCTTGGTTTTCACTGAAACAAAGAGTAAAGATTATACATGAGTTCTCTTTTAAACATTATGATTTTATCAATGTGATCTAACATGCTGAAGAACAAAATTTTGTAAGGACCATTTATACATTTATGCAGGTTTTCCTAGAAGCTGTGAAGTCTTGCCAAAGTGCGTTTCACATTTTACCTGAAAATATATTTTAAAATGAAATTATTTGTTTATTAACTTTTATAACGAAATAGATTTTCTCAACTTTATATAATAAAGAAAACTGACTGCAAATTTCTCAAACTGTCATTACAAGTTTAAAATAGATTAATTCGGTATTCCATTCAAGTGCGCAAAGAAAAATTAGTTTTGACCCTTAATTATTATTAGTTATAATAAAATTATATCATAAATGTTCCCAAAAATTTAGGAAACTTTCTTTGTCATTTTATTACATTGAACGCGACACTGAATAATTCTTAAATAAAGCAATTTAAATTAATAAAATGTGACGATTATTGAAAACTTTTCTACTTCCTTTGTTTCTAGCAATAAAAGAGTCAAATTTTATAAGAATTAAAGAGGGGATGTTGAAGAATTTAATGTTTAGTCTAATATTAATGAGCATTGATAATAATAATAACTTTCCACCTTGATAATTTTTTTAAAAATATCATAAAGCAGATACTTTAAATTCCAAAATCATCTGATTTAAATTGATCCTTTAAACTTTATATTCAGAGCTCTATAAAATTTTATCCATCTCATTCAGATGATCACTGCTCAATTTTGAATACAGATAAGATGAAGATTTCTAAACAACTGCTACAGTAGGGCTAACTGGAAATTCATGCTGGAGATTGAAATAAATATAACAAGAAAAAAAATCTTCCTCGCCACTTTCGGATATGACATGGAAGCGAAGGAAAAAAAAATCTCTTTTTTCGATAGCAGTTTCCGGCTATAATTTATGAAGGAACCTTTCTCCTTCTTTCCTATTTCCTTGAGGGTGATGGACCCATCTTCTCGGAACTTCTTCGGGAGGGAACTCTTTCTCCACGTCTCAGGACTTTACGAGTTTTCTACATCCGTTTCTTCTCTTCGGAGGAAATTTTTGCCTAGAATGGTATTACAGGATAGATATAGAACAACGAGATTCACCTTATCTTAAGCCGTAGCTAAAAAATACTTGCATTAATATTTTGGAAAAGAGAATAATCTTGTGTAAGCAGATTTGCGTGGATAAGTACAGATGACATCGTATTTTTTAAGTTATCAATGATCATTAGGAAGGACAGTTCGACATTTTATACGTCGGTAATAATTAAGCTAAGAGCAACGTCATTGAAGCTAATATAATTGGACTTTAAAACGTAACAAAACATGACGAAAATAATGATTTTTGTGATGCTGTGAAAAGCGAAATTTGAAGGCGAAAGCACGATAAATGTGATGAATATGGAGAACAAAATGGCATTTTAATGAAGAGTTCTTATATTAAACAATATTTTAAATTTATAACTTTTGTTGGATTGATCGACCATCAACTGAAATGCATGAATCTTAAAACCAAGGAAGTAAGAGACTTATCTTTTAAAAGGCACCCGGCAGGTCACTTCTATAGCAACCGCATATCTGGTGACATCCTAGCTACGCACGATTCGCCCTTTCTCCGTTCAATTAGCGTAGTATTTCAACCGAATTATTCTTGTAAATGATAAATATTATTTCTTTTAAATCTCTATAATTCAAATGAATTTCCGTTTTCAGTTTTTTTTAGATCTTGTAATAACTTTCCATTGACTGTAACCTTACAAAAACATTTTTTTGGTCATTGTTTGATAATTCAAAAGTATTAACTATCATAATCATGAAATTTGATCAGATATTTAAGGATATATATTATTTTAGCGTTTAATATCTTTGTGCTTAAATATTAAAAACAATATATTATGCAATATATTAATAAATGTTAATAACAATATGTTTTTCGATCAATATTTTTGCTCATAAATTTTATATTTTTGGCTTTAATTCACTTGATATTATTTTTAATGATATTAATGGTTTTGGTTTTTTGTTTTAATTTAATTAATACTATTTTTAATGATAATTATTTTCTGTTAAGAAACCTATGAAAATGTAAAATCCTTTTGCCGAATTTCGTCGATCTTTAATTGTATTTATAATTTTTTAGATTATCTATAAAGCCTGTTTTATTTTCTTTCCAAATTTTGAATATGCTATTATTGAGCATATTTTTCACAAAGCAAACAATAGAAGAATATAAATAATTTGTCACATTTTGTAAGCATTATACAAACAATCTTGATGTAGTTTGGGATAAAGACTTCCTGAATCTTTTGAATCATCATTTTTATTGTAATTCTAATTGTAACAATGTCGAAAGAAATGGATGAATATGCCATTTTACGCTACCTTCTGTAAAGTCAGAAAAATTGGGACGGACTTTATAGACGTTATTATTTTTTTCAATTCAAAATGATTATGTAAGATGGAAAAGAGGGTTTTATTTTTTTGCGGATGCTTCATCCTGTTCTGCAATGTTCATGAAAGAATTCTTTTTTTATAAATATTTTATAAAATAATCAGAAGAAATGCTCTTAATAACCCTTATGTGTTAATCAATTACGATGAAGAATATGAAGTAACTGGGAACATAGTTTCATCTTATGTTATTAGAAACGAAATAATATGAAGAGAGTATGTTTAAAATAATGAGAAACTAATTTATATTGTATTAGAATATGTTTTGCTGCATCTTACCAACTCCCCCAAATTACTGATTTTTCTTTAAAAATATCTTTGCTTTCATGAAATACAGTATATAACTTATTATAGCTATGAGACACTATCAAATGAATGTAATTCATAATCTTTTACTTTCCAATTTTGTCGTGAGAAATTGATTAATATACTTTTATAAAAATGTACATGATTGAATATTTTGCCACATGAGAAGGACTAGAGATAGAAATACATATTGTAATTGCCAAAAATTATTATTTCAATTCAGTAAAGGGAAGTATAGCTT
>JAPMOR010073066.1:1347611-1362938 GCA_026543865.1 Argiope aurantia
TAGGGTCAACAGATTTTTATCTGATTCTCGGAAATCGCAAACTGGTCACTATTCCCAAAACAAAATTTAATTTACCCAGTTTGGTGCTTTTTTAACCTGTCATATCTAGTTTACCACTATCAACCTTGTAGACCTAGAAATAATGGATTGCCATTCAGAAACAGACAGTCAAACAAATAATATAGATTTATTAAATTATTCGCCATAGATTATTCGAGTAAATTACTTCCTTCATGATCGCTGTCACCGTTTCTTGTTGTACAGGGCCAAAACTTCCAGATCACTCCATCAGCATTACACTTTCTTTGTCGTCTTCAATATTCTTGTTTACTTTCATACGTGCCATCAAATCATTTTTAACAACCAACTTCTATGAATGAAAAGTAATATAAACTGTTGATAACATGGCATATTTTTTCTACCAAACATTCTAGTTGGCGCAGCTACATCTTAGTCTTTTGTGCAAAAAAAAAAAAAAAAAAAAAAAAAAAATCTGAATGCTAACGCTATCCTATATTTAATATTATTTCCTACTATATAAAATTATTTCAAAAACATGACATTTTATGACGTTCAAAGTCTATTTTATACATGCAATGAAGAGTTTCAAATTTAAATGAGAATACTTTAATATCTCTATCCTTGCAAAAAACAGGAAATATTTCTGCCGTTCCTCAAGAATATTTTAAGAATACCTTCGTGTTGCTTAAAAGCAATCATTTTGAAACAAGCGTTAATCTTTTAATAAGGGCATGAGTCAATTTTTAACAATTACATTTTCCTTGGAGATTCTTTCCTCCGTAAATTTTAATCTCCCATGATGCTTATTTATGTAGGTATTTTTTTTTCAAACTTCAAAGTTGCAACACTATTTAATGTCTCAAAATTATAAACATAAAATAGAATTGTCATATTTTTATAGTACTTTAGAATGAAATGCCTTTTATTTTTCCTTTTTATGACTGAAAAACTTTTAAATGCATGTACTTAAGAAATTTTGCTCCAAAAACATGAGACAGATTTTTTTTTATAATTGAATTTTTTTTAAGAAATTCTATATTTAATTATCTATTAAAAAGTTAATTATTTCATCATCATATTACAAATGCGTGGATTTTTGTCTAGACAATGGATTAACTGGGTTTGTTTCTAAGCTATACTTCGACAATTTCAACATGTTTTATTTAAGAAAAGATTAAAATTAAGCCTTATAACTACTTGCACAATTTCTTAATAGATAGTTTTAAGATAATAAATAGTGATAAAATTTTTAAAAAAATGAACTATATTTTTGGCTCGTAAATGATATAATTTATTGCTTATAATATGAAGTTGAAAATAATATAAAGTTTGAAAATCGATTTAGAATTTCTGTTAGCTATACAAATTTTTGAAAGAAAAGTATATATTTGTTCTTAAAACTTTTTTGGATATAATATCTCTTTGAAAATTCGCATCATATTTTTATTAGATAGAAATGTTAGAATAATAATAAAAACAGTATAACTTATTGTTTGATGGTTATTTTCTACATTTGGTAAAATCCGAAAAGAAACTAAAAATATAACTTAAAAATTTCAAATATCGCATATATATGTATATGCCATAGCTTAATAAAAATTTTAAAATATTGTTCCTCTGTGATACCTGAGTTATAAAACAATTTATAATTACACAAATTATTATTTATAAAGAATTTTAAACCATCTTGAAATACAAAAATTCTACTTCTTGTGTCGTTGTATAATATCCCGTGTTATTTTCTCGTATACGTTATATAGAAAGAGGAAGCACTATAAACAGCAAAATATTAAACCTGAAGATTTTAAAGACTATCCTCTTTTTAAATGTCCTTGAATCCTATTCCCCAAAACACCTAGTGGAATTATGTCTGTATGTGAGCTCTTTGCTCTAATTTCCTAATTTGGTTGCAATTCCTAGGTCAAAATATTACATTTCTTTTAAATTTCGAATAGCATCCGTTCACAGGATATCTCACAGTTTCTCAGGACACATTTGATCATGATGACTTAAAAAGACTATGAGCTGAATTCGGATGTGGGAAAAATTTGGAGGAAATCCTTCTGCGTATTGACCATCTGTCTGTTTCTTTCCTCTAGAATATGCCAAATTCAACAATCTCGATGACTAAATTTTAATTTATGATCTTTAAACAAAATATGCAGATTTATCTAATTTAGCAGATCTTTCTAATTTTATCATAATTCTGACTTAATCCGGCAAAGGGTACTCTATCTATTGGTTTATTTCTCCCAGTCTATGAAAAAATTGATAACCCAGGAACACTATCTACACGATAAATAAAATTTAGTGTGTAATTTTGACAGAAAAATCAAAAATGTATGCCAGATTTTCTAGATAATCGTTCATTGAGAAGAAATCCAGTCGGTTCTCCTCTTTAAAACACAAAACGCGCCGTATTATGTTAGATTACGAAAAATTTTGAGATCTGGATCCCGTCACTGGTTGCTTTTATATTAGTTGTATGTCTTTGTAATAGTCACACCAATCGCAAAATGTATTTTCGATAGTCTTTACATTAGAGTTTTGACTTCAGAATTGGAAGATTTCAGCTTCACTGTATTAAGTGTCGTCTTCATCGTTACGAAGACAGGCAGTCAGTTGAGCACGATTCAAAAGAAAAACATATATCCCCAAATAGCTCTTGTGGGGCTTCATTTTGGGACATCAATTTAATCGAATTATTATCAAAAGTAAACCTTTGTTTTTAGAAAAAAATTAAAATTGAGAAAAATCAAGAAGAATAGATTGTCTAGAACATCAAAATCTAGTCAAAACGTTTTATCACAATATAATAAAAACTGTTTTCCTCTAACCATGATTAATTATAATTTGTTCTTCTGATCATTGGACCATTTTCATTGAAGATTAAAATAAAGTCTTCAAACCTGAAATAATAGCATCTATCCTACGGTAAATAATTTAAAGTACAAATTTCTCTTTTTATAAGTAAGTTTTGAATTTATGATGATATTTTTTGCCAATAAAATATGAAAATGGAACCTTTATTTACGAGTGAATATCTACAATGCAACTCTTTGAAGTATGAATTTTATCTGTTTTACTGCCGTATTTATTTAAATCAGAGTTTTCCTTAACATCAAATTGACGTCAAAATGATGTTTTGATATTTAGTTATATCTTATTCTTAAGAATCAAAACTCAATACTGAAAGAGTAACAAATACTTCTCGACACTAAAAGTGGACTATTAACTAAAAGTGTAATAAACACTTCTCGCGTTCAAATTTCAGTTTCAATCTGGGAAAAATATTTCAAATAAGAAATCTACAACACTTTTCTCCAAATACCTTAAATATATTTATACGTTGTTGTTTTTTAAATGTGAAAGGAATATGATATATATCAATCTTTTTACTTATCAAAAATGATGAATAACCTATTTTTAATCTGTGTTAGTTCAAATAACTTAAAAAATTCTACAGAAAAATCATTTTATATCTTTGAGACGAAATTTTCAAATATAAGCCATTCTAAAAAGCAAATCTTCTTTTGGTTGAAAACTCAGTGATTGAGGCTAGAATATATTAGCAAAAACATAATTAATTTGCATCCAGCGTCTAATTCAATCACTATCAGATATATTATCAGAAGATTAAGCGCTGGCATGTTTATATCTCCTGTCAACCTTCATTATTTAAATATGAAAAATAAATTGAGAACTAAAAGGATTTCCTTCCAGAAAAGTGTTGTAAACGCTAGAACAACAAATTTTGTAATCCATTATGGATTAAATAGTTTATTACATAAATGGTAAATATTTTCTAAATGAGGTTTTTTTTTTTGCAAAATTAAATTCGAAATTTTGTCGTTTTCACTTCAGAAGAATTGCGAACTATGAAAAGCTTAACGTCATTTTGGAAAGCTTAATTTTATAAGATTACCATTATTGTAACCAGGTGAATATTCATTTGCAATGTTATGATTTCATAGTAAATTCCTGGCGATATATATAAAGTAAGGTAGAATACTTATTTACCATAAACTTCATTGAATTAAGCTGATGCATTTATGATGCATTGTAGTGATAATCTACACCTAAAGAAATAAAAGATAAAATTTGATTACAGTAATATGTACGGATTGATTAAGAAGATATTATTAAAAAAGTTTTATGGCATATAATTAATATGCACAAAAGCTAATTAATGTTTATAAACTGCGATGAACAGAAATGATAAAAAATCAAATATAGCTTTATTCTGTTTTGAAATTTTTTAATTAACGAGTTCTTGAACAAATTTTCGTAGCAATCTCACAACAAAATTAAAATTTGGAATGACGCAATTATAAAAATGAATTAATTTTTTTAAAGAAAGCCAAAATATAGAATTATATTTGTGTTAATTCGGTATAAAAATGTTTTCGATAATTAGAAAAAAATTTACTTTTCATTTGGCAAAGCCTATTATATCCATCAGTCTCCTTCATTTTCATTATACGACTAATGCTGTGCATAAATCAGAATAATAAAATTAAAAATTTTGTCATCCTATTTCAATGACACATTTATAATGCTGAAATAATTAGATACTCAAAACAAGAATTTAATAACCTTGCGTTTTAATCATAAATGATACTTCAATAAATTCATTCACTTTCAAGAAGTTTTTCGCAAATTTGGATAAGACCACAAAACGAATTCAGCATTTGAAATGTAGGTATCATAGAAAGAGTAGCAGAGGAGGCAAAATGGACCAGCTCGAAGGATAAAAGTTATTTTCTGCAGCTGGGCAAAAGCTATTTACCGGATATTCTTCATCAAAGTTGAGTTGGGATTGTTGTTTCACTCCCATTGCGGTTAAAGTCACGTCAAACTGCAATAACTCCGACCAACGGCTATTGATCATTGTTTGCGAAACACGTGATCGAAACAAGGAAAAGGTTTTTCACCATCACTGCATCGATTGGCCACTGCCACATGCTATTCAAGCAAAAAACGCATTTGTATGAAAAAACCGGACATAAACAATCGGGCCACCATTTTTAAAGAGAGACTCATCTTAACTTCCGATGCCCGTTGCCCTATTCTTCGTTGAGGTTGGTTTCCAAATGCTTTTCAAAACTGGATTTTTCAGATTTTTCTTTCCATTATGGAGATATAAAAGAATAATGGTTCTTTTAAGTATTGTTTCAATTGCACATTAATATTAAATTTGTCATCAGTGTTTTGTTCGACGCATTTCAGAACATGAAAACACAGAATCAATGAGAAGAATTACTTTTAGGTGAATAAAAATATAAATTTTATTTCACAGTTCAGTCACTTTGTAAGCTATCGAAGTTTCAAACATTTATTTGTATGCTTTATGTTCAGCCAAATATATTTTAAATGACACTTTTTTCCATTTTTTGGCTAAAAGGTTTTTTTTTCTTTCTTATGTGAAAGTAGATTTCAAACATGCTTTTTTTTAAAGTTTTATTTTCGTAACAAGAAGCAGTATGATGTTGTATGGGATAAAGCGAAATTTAATCAAGCTGCTTAAACTTCAAATAATGGGAATTGCTCAGACTGTTGATTTGCGGGTTCCCTAAACTTCTTGTTTCTGTGTTGCAGATATTTTTATATAGTACTCATAAATAGATAGATGTTTATAGAAACTATTGACTAGTGTGCGGAATTTGATTTTAAATGCGTGATTTTCTTGTAATACTTTTTTAAAAGCATGTATTAGCCATTTCCAACAATTATATATATGTAATGATATTTAAACTCTAATTTCAATTTAATTAATTTCCAAGGTTTTATCTTAATTTAGCCCATAGTAACTTCATTCTAAAATGTTCTCTTATTTCCTGATCTAATTCCACTTTCTGTACTTAATTAATTCAAGAGAAGCTTCGTAAAATTGTTGCATCGGCTAAAAGCCTAACTTTTCCACACCTCGAGTGAAGGAACAAAATACCGCTGACCTGACAATTTTTCTTAAAAGATCCCTGTGTTTCCTTTGCCTTGTCGGCACGTGTAGCGAAAATCCCTATCGAAATCTCATTGTATATAAGCACTATGGAGAAATATTTTCCCTATCAATATTTCAGATTATATAAGACCATGGATACAATGTTCAAGAGCTTTTTCCTCATTCCTTTCTGTAATGTTCTGTGTTGTGTGTGTGCTTGTCGCTTGTACATAATTCCTGCGTCTCCTAGATGAAATAAAACGACGTCACGAAAGCGAGAGTCTCTTCCCTGCCTTCGAAACTGCATTCTCTTTCACATAAAATAATTTGAGGGATAAAAATTCTTCAGTAAAGACAACCTGATCAGTTTTTAGGTAGAATCGTTTCATAGGAAATACTGCGCTTAACATCCAGAGTCTGGGTAACTAGTAAATAGAAATTAAATTATTCTTTCAGTAAATAACTTTTTCTAAACATAGGTAAATCAAGAAATATTACTTTAGTAATATGCAAATGTCATGTTTCAAACAACATTTTTCAAAATCATACGACGCAATATATGCTACACCAGAAACATCTATCTATGCGATAAAGGTGTCCTTTATAATATGTTAAAGAAAGGTATTTTCATTTATATAGTCAGATTTTGATAAATTTTTAAGCCTTTGGGGATTTATTTCAACAAAGACTGAGATGAAGTGATTTTCAGTCTAGCGTTTCAATTTGTGAAAGTCGTGCCAATATCGGTATTGTATTTTTCACATAGATGCCGATTTTTTTTCTAATTTATCACGTTTAGATTCAATAAATAATTATAATCAATTTGATTTATATTGTTGTAGTCAGTTATTATTTTGTGACAGAATAGTATAACAGTAAGTTTAGTTTAGTTTAGTTATATTAACGTTCCGTTTGAAGCAACACTTGGGCTATTTTGGGACGGACCTCGCAATTTTGAACCGCGGTCAGATGACGAGTATAACAGTAAATGTCCTTCTGTGCATACCGCCATTTTAATAGCGATTGCACTCATCAGCAGTTAACGGCTGCAGCACTTTTAATACTCATGGTACAGCTCAATCCTTTACGAGAAATATATCTTCGAATTCACTCAAGAAAAATTACATGTTATTTAATACCTTAAATAATCCTTAAAGTTTTATTTAAAACGAATAATTAATAATCGCTTTGATTTTAAATCAATAATATTTACAAAAAGTCAAACAATTGAATAAATGAATTGTGTTTTTTACTGGCTTGGAGATAATTAAACATACAAAACCGGTAGAATGACGTAAATCCTATAAGCAAAAGCTAATATTGCGTTAATATATATGTCTATAACAGATAATTATAGCAATTTCCAAAACAGGGCTAACTTTACTAAATGCAACCCTCGCTATGAAATTGTGCATTGCGATAACAACACGATCTAGCGACATGAAACTCAGCGCACGAAATGATTAATCTACATGTTAGTTATTCCGCATTCTGGCGAACCACACGAGAACAATAATCTGCTGTTCAGCTGGAAGAGAATACGAAAAGCAACCATGGGTTTCACTTTGCAATAGCGATTGTTTTCTCTTTTATTATAGTTCTGAAAAAAAATCATATCCAAATTTTTAAAAGATGAGTTCCATGAAAATTATTTAACTTTTAAATCTCTAAATATTCTGCAACGATAGCTAATCTTCGATAAAGCACTAAAACAGACATTGCCTTATTCCGGTTTCTATATCCTAAAAAATGACACGCAGCATGATCCATCGAAAATAATTGTTACCTATCACCAGTAACCAGTTTTAACATTTATTATAATATCGAAACATCATTCTTTTTTGTACTTTTATGAACATAAAGGCTTATAGTGCGTTAATTTTTTTATAGTGATTTAAATGGATAAGATTATGTATCTCATCAACATGCCATTATGGTAAATTTGAACTATTTTTTCATGCATAAAAATTGCTTTCCCAATCATCTGATTCTTCATTCGTCTTGATTAAATGTTTCACAAAATCTAGCTTCCTGATAAATGAATGTTGTGAGGAATATATGATTTTTCCAAGTAAATGTTGAGTACAGAAAAAAAACATTTATGTGAACTTCAAAAAATATAGATACTACCTAACATTCTCTCTTATGGTGGTTTCAATCAAAGTTGCTTGAAAGGTAATAAACAACTAAAAGTTATATGAATATTAAGTAGAAAAATCAAGAAAGAATTCCTTATCTCAAAGTCATCGCTGCTTTTATCCAACAATAAAATAAAAATAATGGCTTAGAATATTCCTGAACAAAAGTCCTTATCGGCAGCGGAAAGGTTTTTATATTCCAAAAAAAAATGCCAAAGAACAGTTATGTTAGATTAAAAGACAATCATTGCTAAGAAAAATTATCTTATGTAAGAGTTTAAAATCATTGGGAAATCGTTGATTGATAAAACAAGATAAATGGATCTGAAGTTACATTTTTTGCTAATTTTAAATTCCTAGGCATCCAATTAATTACATAAATACGCAAAATTATATAAAATACACAACATTTCATTGCGGAACTTTTTATTAGATGGCAATTTTAAAATTACCGGTTTTATAAACAGATTCTTCTAAAAGTGAAAATTTAAACATTATATTCATTGAAATCAACTTACTTTACTGTTTTAACTGGCAAAGTCTCAAGCTTCTAATGCTAAAAGCTGCAAATATCATAATTAATACTTAGAATTTATTAGACAAGTAAACGCTTACAAATTCAAAATATTTTTCTTGTATTTTATATAAATTTCAGACATTTTTACGAAATACTTTTAGAATTAAAATGTTCCTTTTCAAGTGTAAGAAACTCTTTTAAAAATAATAATGTTATAAAAATTAATCTTTGTTTAAGAAGTGCGCATAAAACTATTTAAAAAATTATGAATAATTTGATCGTATTATTCATAATATGTTAGAAGGAACAATTCAAAATAACTATGTACTCAAAACTTCCTTTAAACACCCTGCTCTTTAAAACTTTCGGATACCAATGAAAAGCTTCTAAAGCACATTAGTTATAAATTTTCACCGCTATCAAGTTAAATCAGAAAAAGAACTAAGCATTGCAAAAAACAAAAGCAATGTACGAAAAAATGCACTAGATATATTACATTCTCAATTTTGCAATTCATTCTCAATTTTGAATTTTTCCCCCTCACAATAAATTATACTAAATGTATACTGATTTATATTAAGTTGTGCTTACATTTAAGATTCATTTATTTATATATTTTTATCATTATATATTTTTATTTTATAAAAATCAAATTGACAGTCGACATTGTATTTAATACTAAATAAATAACCAAATCGCATAACGCCTACACAGTAATGATATATCTTTAAAAAGTGTATAAATTATGGCCAATAATAAGCAATCTTAAACTATAATAATAATGATCTATGCTATATATAGCATCTCTTAAGTTCGACAAAAATATTTTACCCGCATTAATTGGGCATCTACAAATAATTCCAGTACAGGAAATATCATAAACCATGTCACCATAAATTGCAAAGGGGTAATCAATTCCAATGCTAATGCTGTCAATGTGGACAGTTTTCTAAAAATATCAAAACAAATAGAGGCTCACTGGATATGCAGAGGCAAAAGGACGGAACAGCCTAAAGCGACTGTAAATGATGGCAGGATTACGTGACTCAAATGGTTTTTTTATGTGTTGACCTGACTTCCGACCGATCTCTTGGGTGATTACACTCCCAAGCAATCCACTTGAGGACGGAGTGAAACGCTTTCATTGCATTTAAGGGTGCTTTATAATAATTACACTTCCGAGAAGAAGCAAAAAACATCGAGATCCCGTTAGATTTTTCTCTTAGAAGTCTGGAAATAGAAGTACTTTTCAGCAGAGCACAAGAAAAGACAATTATTGTTTAGAACTATGGAAGTCCTCTGACATTTGTCTTCTTCATACCGGGATAGGGATGTGCAAGGAACTAAACTATTTTATACAGTAAAATATAAACAACATGTCCTATATTTAAAAAATATTCAAATTTTTATTCATTCACTTTTTTACTCATATGATGTTTTGATCAATCTATCTATTTTAACTTTTTATATATCAAATAGGAATCGCTCGGACAATATTTCAAGACCCGTTGTCTTGTTGCTGTTTAATATGACAAACTATTATTTTAATTGCTTCTGATTTTTAAAATGTTTCCAATATTATTTATAGTTTTCTGTTTTAAAATTTGAATGGTATATGAGAGAAAGTGATTGGGTATTTCATTTCAAAAAATTAGTTCCACATTTATTCAGAATTCTATTTAATAATTGTACGTGCGAGTATATATATATGTATATTTTCAGGATATTTATGACAAAAAATATGATGGAAAATAATCGAAATTAAAATGGAAATGTTTTTTAGCACACTACAAGAAATTTTAAAAACTGCCAATTATTAAACTTTTGAAAGTACAAAATGCTGCAAATGACATTCGTTGATAGCAGTTTGGATAATTCATTTTTTTTTGCATAGATTATGCATTATTCGAAGCAAGGCAAATGCATTAAAACCAGAGTGACGATGAAATTTGCTATTCTTATGTAATATTTATTGAGTCATTCGAAAAATTAAACAGAGATTTGGAGATGCATTACCAAATTATTGAAATTATTTTAACCTACTATTAGTTTCAGAATCAAATATTTAGACTTATTGCAAGTAATTTTAATGCTTATTTAAAAAAAATTCAGGGAACTAACTTGTGCCATCTGCAATAATTTTAAAAATCTTTGTTGAAATTGAAAAATGGTCACTCGAAATATCATACGAAAAGGATTCAAAGCTTTTATTAAATTATGGTTTTCATTTATTTCTTAGTCCATTTGCATTGTTGGTAAACACGCCTCTTAATTCCTCTTTGTCATTGCTTGGGTTTCATTATAGATATCTTTAACTAAATTTTATCATACTATCATTGTGTTGAATATAAATAGCAATCAGTTTTATTGCAAAAAATATTTGCAAGCGTTCCATCGAAAATCTATCAAAACTAGTCTGACCTTCCAGAGCTAAAGAATTATGTGCAAACATTTTAGGCAGGTAAGTTTTGTTTAGTTACCTTCATTTCAAAAATAAAGAAATCAGCGCAATATATATAAAAAAATATTAGCATAAGGCACGAATGAAACAGCTTTAAAAGACGAAGAGAAAATGGAGCTTTTTGTTTAGAAGAATAAAACAAGCAATTGTCTACAACAAAACGGCTGTTCTTTCAATGAAACTCACTGGAGAACAGAAAGAAGTCGTAAAAAACTTTTTTTCACCTCTTAAACACAGTATTCTGTTCTCACTGCATCGTAATTCATGTAATTTTTTACCGAAATGCTACTTATTTTATAGATGGCACCCCTTTATCACCAGTTGATGTGGAATTCTACCCCTATAGCTATATTTCAGGCTGTCTGGTGGCCGCTATACACCGAGCTCCCGAATGAATATATTCATCGGCGTTAGGAAGAAAATCAGCATCAGTCATCCAGTTCTCTACCTGAATTGCATTTCTTCCACTGCAAGCGTCGAATAAAACCGAGCAGCGATACCCCATAAAATAAGCAGTTAAAGAGAATCCACTTTCGTTATATGTAAATTGCAAAGAAAGTGATAAATTAAATTTCAGAGTTGAGAATTCCTTTTTGGGTGAAAGGGAGCTACTTGAGCAAGAAAAACGACCGTGGCCTTCTCTCCCAATGCCGATAACCCTAATACCTCCAAAAGAACTATCGTGTAAAGAAATGAAGTTTTCTTCCCGGATTGCAACTGAAACTTGTTCACCCCTTTTATTTCCTGTTCCATCAAAAAGTCAGTCTTTCTGCTGATTTGAATTGACAGCACGCCTGTCGCTCCCTAGAGAAAATAACCATTCAACTTGCAACTCGGCTTTACCCTAGATAACGCTTTATGCCAGCGACATTTAAAGAATTTTAATTTTGTCTATGGCAAATCCTTTATTCGGTCTCTGTGTCAACAAGTCGAGAATAGGCTTTAGGCGAAAGGATTTTGATATGTTTTTTTATTCATTTTCCCTTCACCCACACTCTCTTTTAAGGCGTTTGAGGCGAAATTTAAATTCTCCCGGATGATCTATCGCAAATCCATTCCGTTTCAATAAATCTGAATAAGAGACGACGATCTATCTATATGACCTTCCATTTATCGAGTTACGGGACTCACTTACAGATTTCGTGTTCTCGTTTCGTTTCCACGGTATCAGCTAAGTGAAGAATCTTGTTTGGATAAAAAAATGTTTTTCACATTCTTCAATCACTTTATGTGCTATTTCATCTATAATTTTGGGGCATTTTTTACTATTCTATTTTCTTATCACATATTTTTACTAAAATTTTAACTTAAATACTTCTTTTGAAATGCTTTGTATTGAAACAGTTTCCAGTGTATATTTTATGTTAGAAAAAATAAATATACTTTTTCGTGAGCTTCATAAATAAAAGATTTGTTGTAGTCTAAAAATTCATTAGATACACAGAAATAAATTTATTTTAGTGTTAAATAGGACTGAGTAATAATTTTAGGAAACACTGTATATATTTTATGAGTATCAGATTATTATATACATGCTACATGGCAAAAGAATTTAACTCGCTCTATACAGAATAATCAAATTGAATTTCTTTAGTGTTTGAACTAATCATAGTTGCAAGTATTATACAGAAAGTTTATGTGTATTCATAAGCTTTAACTTTAAAGACTGCTTTAATAATGTTTGTAATAATTTTTAATCTCTTTTCAGAAAAGTGAAACTTGATTTAGCAATAAACGTATTCTTTATTTTTATTTTATGTTATTCATTACATTTTTACTAATTGATGAGATATTAAGTAATTTTTTTAACCTTTTGACTAGTGTCTTTATCTTGTACATATGTAAATGTACACGATGAAGCAATTATGCATTTTATTCTTTATTTCGGTAATATTTAATTGCATTTCCTTATACTTATTCTAATATTTAAGTATGCAAACATCAACTTGCACATTTTGTGCATACTAATCCTTAATTTTGTGTTACTCAAATTAAAAATTATTTTCTTTTATTTAAAATAATTTTATGTTTAATATAAATGAAAAACTCGAACGAAAAATCAAGCTGAAAATTTGTCTCGAATAAAAGCTTCTGAGAAATCCGTATCATCAAGCAAGATTTGAATGCAAGCTTTAACTTATTTTTATTCAAACACAGTTTCTCTATTTTTATCACACAGCTAATTTTGTACTCATTCTTGAGTATTTTCAATAGAAATAACTACTTCTATTTTTCTTAGCAAAGAACATTTCAGGTTAATCTATTTAACATTTAAAGCTCAATAATTCTTCATCGTGAACTTAATAAAGTGATGTAGTAAAAGATGATATTAAAAATGTGAATATTCTCTTCATTGGAAAGATAAATTCAATAGAGATTAATTTCATAACTCAAAAGTGTAAATCCAATTCCGGGATTTGATTTTTAATACCATTCCGAGAGGTTGATGTTACAAGTCTCCTAAATCAAACAGCAAATGCCGGTTTGAAGCAATGAGTTCAACATACCATACGGTGTAACTTGAAACGGAATAATTTGAGAAGGAAAGGCTCTGCTCGTAGGCGAGATATGCGAATTATTCACAAAATCAATGGCTTGGCTGTCTGGATAATTCGACACTGGCGAATCGTTTTCGAATCTAAACAATAAACATCGTTAAATTTATAACCACTAATTAATACGAATGACTACGAAATGCTAATATTTTTTCTGAACAAAAGAGCCTCTTTAATAAGCTTTTGAATTACACTGCAATAATCAAATTCCATTGAAGTCATTATGTCAGGTTTCCTATTAGTATGATGCGTGGTTCAATGAGATTTGCTCATTAAATGCCTACTAAAACCGTAAACAAATTATTAGATCATGAATGTTAAATTCGGATATTAAATTATAGAAATCATTGCGTGTGTTAGAAAATAAGCATCATAACTTATTTTACACGTTATTTAATAAAGTTTTAAGCTTGTTCTACTTATAGAGAAAATAAGAATTTAGTTGTTGTAATGCTACGAGTAAGCGAGATTAATGCAAGAAGAAGACAAATTAGCCTTTAAATATTACATTGCTTATAAATTTATCAGATCTTATCTTTATTTTATGTTTGGGTTATGCAAGTATTTTCTGCCAAGCCGTTATATAGGTGTATATAAATAACAATTAATACACGTTTTTCATCCGAATATAAAGAAAGTGATTACAGTTATTAAATATTTTCAAGCAATTTAAAGTATGAAAAGCTGATCGTTTTAGAATTAAGCTTCTCTTACAATTTCTGTTCACATTTATATCATTGTATGCTTTCTATCTTTCATTCATTCTTAAAGCATGGTAACTATAAATAATCGGATTAAATAAATTTGAATCCGTAGTTAGCCATTCAAATATTTATCAGATTAATTTTTTCTACAATGTTTGTAATCCTACAGCAATTTATGGATTATAAATTCGAATTTACAGTAAATATCGCCTGCAGTTTTAAATTTTTAACAAGTTATAAATATTTTGGATCATCATTACTTAAGAAATCGTGTCTCTTTAGTGGGATGAAATGATGTATAAGAATGGAATTTTTTAAAAAAATAAATTATAAAATACTTTTATGCAAAATAACTCTCTGTCTTCGTGCAAACACAATATTTATAGCTATAACAAAAGAAAATTCTAACTTATAGAAAATTAAGTTCTCGTCAAAAACTCGCTCGATCTAAAAAGTATTATAAGAGGATCAGTTCTATACGAAGTAAGTAATATCAAAAGAAATGCAGTTTATATAATCAGAACAAATTCAAACTTTTATTCAGGACACAGTCATTTATAATAGTAGTTCCTTGCGCAAAGTCAAATTAATACACATCCATATTAAAACTTGAAAGTATGTCTTTTATTCGAGATAAATCTAAAATCTGTGCATAAAAATACTTTTAATCACAATGGAAACACTTTTTTGCGCCTTCACCATATTTGAATTTATTCCAGTTAATAAATGTCTGTGATTTTATAATTTTAATTGATTTAGAAGTGATACCATTGGAATTAATTATAATTAGTTCTAAACATATTGTTCTTCTAAAAAAATCGTTTATCTCTGAGACGATTAATATAGGCACGAATTACCAAAATATTATAAACCTATTGATATACCTAGCGTCCCTCGGCCCTAATATCCTTTCTAGTACAATGTTTTTAATGTGAAAATTACTTTTTTATAAAATACTATAACATATAAATTCCTTAAAAGTCTTGGTTT
>JAPMOR010073066.1:1362948-1407456 GCA_026543865.1 Argiope aurantia
ACTACTTAATACATTGATTATTTAGTGCACAGAAACAATATGTATATTACTTAAAACCAGAGACTATGATTTATTATTATTATTACTGCTCTAACAATTACAATGTAACTTTTAACAGTCTAGAGAATTTTAAATCTCAAACTGTAGAAAACTCTATTTTGTTAAAAATATGATTCCCTTGCGACTCATTTTGAATCAAAGCAAGAAATTTTCTCTCATTCATACTCCTTAACCCAATTATTTTAATTTGTGTCTTATCTCATAATTTTCTGAAAATGGTGTTGAGAATAAATTTAATTATATTTAAGATTCTGTGTTAAAGTAATTATATTGGTGACATTCTATGGCGCTTATATTAGTGAGAATAAAATTTTTGTATTTCCAGTTATTACGGCAAGATTTTATTTAAAATCACACAATTTATAAAATAACGATGTTACTTTGTATCATTAAAATTCCGTATCTTAAAGCTGACATAATGCAATTAATCAAGCGTTTATGGCGAAGAAAGTGTTAAGAATTTTCCTTTTACAAAATGTCAACATCTTTTTTTATAATTATGCTTTTATTCGACTTGTATATAATTCCTTGATATTTTACGCAATGGAAATGGAGAATAATTTTGCCTCCAATTCAGCATTATATTTATTTGGTATTAGAAAGAATTTACTTTAATTATTTGATACGACTACAATACCTGACCAGATGGAAGACTATTTTAAAGGTCTGTTTTTCAATATTTTACGCAATGTAAATGAAGAATAATTTTGCATCCGATTCAGCATTATATTTATTTCTATTAGAAAGAATTTACTTCAATTATTTGATACGACTACCATACCTGACCAGATGGAAGAATATTGTAAAAGTCTCTTTTTCAATTTGTGTTTAGCATTTTGATACTATAATCATGCTTACTATGTTGTTCCAATTCTACGTTACAAACAGACATAACCCAAAAATTGAGTAATTACATAATAACTCAAAAATTGAGTATTTTCTCTCTCTCTCTTCAAATTTTTTTTTTCATTTTCTTAACTTAAATTATATCTTTTTGATTCATGTTAGGATGATGATGTACAATGACGTCTTTCATTGTATTTTATTTTATAATTTGTATTGTGTTTAGGAGATAAAATTTTAGAATTAAGTGCAACACTTTATTCCAAGAATTATGATAACGTCTGAAATTAAGTTACATACCTCTGTTTCATCTGGAGGAAAAAAATCAATTTAAAAATGATTTCTCATTTTTAACGGATGGAAAGTACACTTTATTGTTATAGATAATTATAATATTTTTTATAATTGGCATTGATAATTACAGTTAACTGAACTATATATTCACATTCTAATTTAGTAAAAAAAATTATCATTAAAGCATGTATCAAGCAAATTCCAAATAAAATATAAACATAAATATATAAAATATGAATTGAAACTAATTTTGAGTCCTTGGATATACAAAAGTGTGGTTGAAAGCATAAGTACTAATATTTCTGAATCATATATTCCTATACGAAATGAGAAAGGGAAAGCTGTTACCATTTATGTTTATCAAAATCTACAATAAGCAAAATAAGACTAAAACCACCTGAGCTTCAGAAATTTACATGAATTGCTGAAAAAGCATCTATAACAAGCTTAATTTTTATTGCTTATGAGTGTTTTGTTTCAGTCCATTTATGCATGCAGTTGGAGTCATGTAAAAATTTTCTATGAACAAATGGAATTTGTAAGATTACTTTGAAAAAGGAATAGAGTAACGAAAATGAAACAAAGTTAAAGACGCTTTGGTTTATAGAAAGTAAAAAAAAGCAAAGCCATCTATCTAATTAACTAACTATTTTAAGAGTAATATAATTAAAAAGCTGAGATTTTAGATATTCTTAAGATTTAAAATGTTTATCATAATAAATTTACTGAACAATTAATTGAATTATATAATCTATACTTATAATAAAGCACAATGTGTGTGTGTGTGTGTGTATGTTGGCGCTCTACAGGTCAGACAGTTCAACCTACAGCTACCAAATTTGGCACGTGTATACCTTGGAGGCCGGGAATGTGCACCTGGGGGTTATTTTTTCGAATTTTTAACTATAATTTTATTTATTTAAAAATTAAGCGAAATTTTGACGTGTTTCTGCTATAACTTCCGAAAATATTACCGCACAAAAAAGATTTTTACATGAAGTTAAAAATCAAAAATTTATCTTTTAAATGATACTAATGTTTTAATCTTAAAATTAAATTTCTATTTTTAATGAATTTTTAAATAAATATTTTAACTATGTTTTTCAATAATTTTTTTCGTAAAAAATAAAAATTAAAATTAAGCACGTTTCGCATTCATGGGAAAAAATAAGCTTTTTTCAAAGTGTTGCCATCACATTGATTAAAGCTCCAATTAAAAATAAATTAAATCTTTTTGGAAATGAAATCTGCTAAAATATAATTTTCGGCACGTGTTTGTAGGAAATGAAACAAATCTGAAATATTATTTTTTCTAAAAAATAAATTCAAGAAAAATTATTTTATGATTTTTTACACTCTCTATACAGGGTGTTTATTTAGTCCCGGAATCATTTTGATGTTTAATAACAAATAAAATAATGAAGATATAAACAAACTTGTGGCATTTATTGATGGAATATATTTTCCTTTTCAGGTTTGAATATTTTTACTTTTGTAAATATCGTCTGCTCGTGCAGTTAATTTCAGATAATTTCATTTTCCAGTCTAAATATCTGTACTTTTCTAAATATCGTCTGCTTATTAATTGCATTTTTCTCTCTTTTGTTTTTGGCAACTATTGAAATGTTATTTTTACTTTTGATGTGTTTGTTCTATGTAGTATTTTTGTATGTGATGTTTTATTCGACCGGATATTAAGAAGAATGCATACACCACAAGAGAAAGCACAGATTTTATGGTGGTCATAGAGTTAATTTCCCAATTAACTAAATCACTGACTTTTAAGAGTTAATTTCCAATCACTTAAACTGACTGATTTATGAAAATTTGAATATCACTATTCAATAAAAAAAAAGGATAATTTTAGATTTTCCATCGATCGTTTCAAAGAAAATACGCCAATCAGCGCTCAGGTTTCTCAAGATTAATTGGCCCAAGATTATGGAAAAGTTGAGTTTTTATAAATTTTTAACATTTGAAACTTCATAAATAAGTCTTAGGTGATCGTGGAAAATAGAAACATTCATTCATTTATTTAAAATTTGGTGTGTCCAGAATATTTCTCAGAATATGATACCTTACTGTATTAAATTTAGACTTCATAATTTTTGAAATATATTTATAGGCCGGAACAAAATATTATTATTGATTTCATTTCAATCCTTTTGAAAGCAAAACTAAAAACTGAATTTTATGCTGAATATCAGAAATTTTTGTTGAATTATTGTTTGAGATATTACATAAATTATGAAAAATATTTTGTAGTTAACATAAGACTTAAATACCGAGCGATTCTGTTTGCAATACTCATATTCAATAATAATAATAATTAATAAATAACAATAAAGATGATAAATATAATAAAACGCTTGGTTTTATTAAAAAATATCTTAATATTAATTGCAATTTCATCATTTACATTTTAAATTAAAGCTGAAGTTTTGCCGGAAATGACAACAAATTAGCAAAATATATATAGTAAATTGAACGAAACTATCTAAACAGTATAAGTTTGGTATGACTATCAAAATTTGAAGATTAAAAATGTTTTGTTTGAGAATCTATTACGAGAACAGTTACTTAAAATATTTAATTGAAAATTGTAGCGAGCGGTAATACTGGCGAACTGGCTGGTCGCCAAAGGCGGCTAGTATTTCATAAAATAATTTTTCCTCTTTTTGAAAGTCAGAAATTTCAACTTGGTAAAATATATGATAATATATTTTTCTTCAATTTTAATCTTTTACAACTTTTAAAAACTGCACTTTTAAGAGAAATTCGTGATAAATTTGTATTAATGCATTGAGCTCCAATCTTTATTATACATTTATGATAAAAATGCGTCAACCAATTGATTTCAAGCATATAGAACAACTAATAAAAACTCATGTTTTTCATGCATTTTACTGTTTACGCAGGTGTGTCAACTGATTTTCTTACTTTATAGGATATATTTTTTCCTCGTCTGTTTGTTTCATTTTGAAATTTTATTATGTAATCAAATGTTCGTTTTTCCTATAATTTTCTTGAAGTTAATGATGTTAATTTTCAATTTTTTTCAAAGGATTGATATCAAATTGAATAAAATGGAATGTTAAATTTAAAATTATTCATTTCAAATAAACAATATGATTAAATATCCTAAGAGAAGAGATTAATAGAAGGCGAAAAAATACTATTTTGATCATTTGGAGATTTTATAAGAAACTGCAAGTTTCGTTCAGCTCATCTTTTTTAAATGGTGAACTATATTTGTGTTATTTACAAATAAATGCAATAAGAAAATAATGGATAGAGGCAGTTTTTCACTATTTCACGTTTCAAAATAGCCAGGTCTTACTGAATACTTTAAAACAGGACACTATTCTAACAATCCAGTCTATACAATACATGGAGTAGTTTTTCAAAAAGAAGGAAAAAAAAAACTGTACAACATCGTAAATAGAAATGGAGACACTTACAGGCGCAAATTTATATAAATCAAACTTCCTAAGAAAGATAATTCTAGATTATAGCAATGTAATTGATCGATAAATTCTATTTGAGTTCAATGATTCTTTCAAGTGATTTTCCTAATATGCGTGTTTCAGCTTATATGTATCAAATAAAATAAGTTCTTATATTTCCTAAAACATTTAGAAACATCTAGTTATAATTCACAGCGAGGAATAAAATTTATGAAAGCAACAAAACCTCCAAACAGCTAAGATGATTTACTATAACCAAAAACCCTTCTTAACAGCCATGTTTGTCATACGTTTTCACCTGCTGTGATATAAAAAGCATCCCGCATTTTTTTTTGGTCTCATTTTAAATCACGAACCTCTATCTCTCTCGAAGTGCGAAGCATTTTATCCAAGTTAGGATGCTATTTAACAGAATAACACTTGAAAAAATATGCGAGGCCTGCGTTGGAAACCTGGGCACATTCTCAATTTCCTCCTACTCCGACTATAACGCCGGTCGACTCTGAAAATGCTGTTTCCCTCTTTGCTACGTACTTCAGCTCCCGATCTTCATAGCCTAGTTTATCTTCTTTTAAGGTTACAGCTGGCGAAGGAAATTTGACAAAAAGGCTGTTATTGCTCCCCTCCTTTTCAGGGGCTTTGCTTCCCAGTCATTTGAGCCCCACAGTTTTGGAGGAGAGGCTGTTATGATCGAATGACTGAGAACGGCTTCTACTCAACGTTATTGATATTGCTCTATCTTTCCAAAACTGTAAAAGTCATCCTGGAAGTCTGTTCTCTTTTACTGAAGGGGGAATTTACGGAAGTAAACATGGTTGAAGAAATGATAGTCGTTGCCAGCAGCTGGGAACTTTCCGAAAGGGCAGCATTTATTTATTTTTTCAAATTTGTGTCGCTTTCTGTGTAATTTTTACCAATCGTTAACAGGTTAGCAGATATTTAAGTTTGGAGATTGCGTTTATTTCTGTTGCGGTAAATATTGCATTATTTTCTCTGCTTTTCTCCAAAGTGGCCGGAAGAAATTTTAGAAATAATTTGAAACTTGATCTTTGGTAGCTATACCTTCATAATACTGGTTTAAAGTTAAAAAGAATTCAGCAAACCTTTAAAAACTTTTATAGTTTAGAAAAGTATTTCAAATCATTTGATTAGAGTTAATTGATATTCATTCTAATATTAGTTTAACTACACTTTTTATCAAAGTTGGTTTGCAAAATGTATTGCATTCTATAGCATTATATGTTTGATTTTAATAGCTGATGACTACTCTTTTAGAATTTTCTGATAGACATCTATTGGCATTTGAAAAACATTTTGATGAATGCAATAGCTTTTATTGGTCAAATTTATTTGTAATTTAAATATATTATATATTGAATGTGTGCATTCTTGTATATGCTAATATATAGTAAAATTAGTATAATAGTAAACATAGCCAAATGATAAAAATACTGCGTTGTTTTACATCTTTTAAAGTACTATCAGAGGAGAGTAATTCTAGGGAATTTTTCTGTTATGATGTGTCATGAATGCAAACGAATTTTTAAAATACATCCTTCATCAAATACCTTATAATATGTATTGCTTAATGAAAACTTAATTCTTTTTAAATAAATAGGTTTTTTCCATTTTTAGTCATAAGTTCTTTAAAATAATATAATCACTGTACATTATCAAATTATTGAAATAATTCCTTAGAAATCTTCAGATGTAATGCAAAATTTCTTTATAGTACTAATTAAAACTAGGAGTAGGTTGTTGAATCAACCACTATATTGAAATAAATACATTTAAAACATATTCCTGTGTGCTTCTTAAATATAAACGTAAACATTGATTTTCACATCGACGTCTAACAACCTTAAAAATATATATATTTCGAGACAAAAGTAATTGTCGATCTAAAAGCATGTATTACTTTAACCACAACTAACCATATCAAATTCGTAAGAACAGCATGAAAAATAATCTGTTTCAGGTTCTGAAACGATACTTTTTTCCAATAATAATTGCCTTTACACCACATCTTAGAGTAAAAAATGGCAAGTATTTTTTTCAATTATATCTAAAAAGACAAGTTAAACAGCAGATTATTTGTCATGTTTTTAGATGAAAGCTTCAAGCACAACTTCTAATTCTTCAGGGCCTGAAGCTTGTAAATCGTAATCACATTGAACGCTTCCTCTCTTGGGAAGCAAGCTTAAGAGGATTGCTTGCTTGTTTAGAGCCCTCACTCAACCCTGGTATTCAATAAAACTTCGCAAGCGTTTATAAAATAAGTGTCGTCTCTTCTTTCAGCAACAAAAAATAAACCAAAACAAGATGTTTGAAGTAGCGTAAAAGTATGCATATATGAATATAACAAGTCAATTTTGTGAGAAGAATATTCTTTGAAAATTTGATTATTTTCTGAATGTCAGAATGAAATTTCGTGAAAATGGCTATTCATAATCTTAAAGGATACAACCTGTTGATAAATGAAGCAACATTTTATTTCGTATCGCAAATTGAATTTTCATTGTATTTTGCTGTATAAATTTTCATGTTTAGTTTTGATGAAAAGGATTAATGTGAATGCCATAAATACTTAATTTTGAATTCGGATAAAAAGGCATAAAAACCATGTTCTGAGGAATATGCATAAAACAGTAGATTTTCCCTCAGAAATTTAGCATTGAGATTTAAAATTTAAGAAATTATAAAATGATACATATATCTGCCTTAAAACAATAAATAAAGTCAAGATTGTGATTCATGAGTAAAAAAAAAACCCTAAAAAATAATAATAATGTAAAATTTTACTACCATAGAAATGCTAAAAATCGAACTTGCCTATCATTATTTTTGTCATTTTTTTAAAAATTATTGCAATAATTTCCCATAAGATAATTCGTCAATTAAGCAAACACTGTGACTAATATAAAAATACTAAGATAAAATGTTTTTGCACCATTTAGTTCTAGAAAATATTCTTTGTTATATGCAATGGGTTTATTGTCCTTAATAAAATAATTAAAGTGTGTGTCCCGAGTATAGAAATAAACTAATGGAAAAATAAAATAATTGTGAATGAGATAAATAATTAGGCTATTTAAAAAGTTTGAGCAAAAATCTGCATCCATGATATATATTTTTGGAAGTTTAACATAAACTAAATGACAAAAAAATTACCTTTTCTAGATAACATTATATAAAAGAAAATTTCATACTACGCTCTGTTGCTGAAAGAAAATGAGAACAACTTATCAAAAACAAATGTATTTACTCTCTATTAACAAATTCTCTAGCAAGTATTTCCATATTTGAAGATAAAAACTTGAAAACCTTTTGTTATATCCATATTCGACTATTGTGTATCTCGTTTCTTTCAATTGTACTGATAAACTCTTTATTCTAAACTGAGTGATGAAAATAACAGTAGACATTTGTGATGTTATAATGCTGATAAGATATTTAAATAGTTTTGCTGATTCTGTTTTCCCTTTAAGAGTGCATCCTTATTTAATACTTGCCTCAAGTGACTTGACGCGATTGTCGAGAGTTCATGCAATGATACTCGACATTTCCAAAAGTCTGCATACGACATAGCGGAAACAACTCCTGAAATTGAGTAGTTAATGCCGCCGGTCATCTTGTCATAACATTTTATTTGCATTTTTTATTTTCTTTAGAATTCTGAATCGTTTAGCAGACATTAAATTGATAGTTTACTCAAAATGTTCCTGAAATATCGTTTTCGACCCTCCAGATATAAAGCGTTCTTTTATCGCTGGTATTATAATAGATGCAAAAAAAAAGTTTTCTAATATTAAGAGACTTTTTTTCAGATTTGAGTTAAATTCTTTACTGTCTATTGGGAATTGTTTTTAAGATAGTTGTTTTTCATCATTCTTATATCTGTGCTATGATTTCTTAAGAAATAAAATATTCCCCATGGCTTAATTACTTTATTCATCGTATTCTTTGTTTCGTAACAAGCTTAATTTAAGTAAATATATGTTCTTTGCATTTGTAAGAATATTGACTAATCTTTGAGCAGAATTTTTATTGAGATATTTAAAACTGACTTTGAAAATGAATTAAAAAAATATTTCTTGAACGTCTCTTTAAAATTGGCTATTTGATCTTTTCCATTATAATTATACTGGTGAAATTTAAGTTATGTAGAGTTTTTAAATCATTCTTAAATGAGTCAATTTTCAAATTTTTCATAAAATTGTGCACATTTTACAATTTTTTTCTAAAGAAACATTCAAAGAAAATAAATTCAGGGTGTGATAATTCAAGATACTAAATTGTGTTAAATTTTAGCATATTTTGCAAATTTTCAACGACGGAACTAATATTTTCTATCTGAATCGATATTAATGACTGATTACCGTTGAATATTAAAAAGTTAATTTGAAATAAAATTGATTTATGTTTAATAATTAAAATTTATCTCGATATATTATTATTTAATTAATTAATATTACAGTACACTTACTTTCACCATTTTTTTCCGTCATTTAAATGGAATTGTTTGAATTTGCACAATATATTCAAAGAGTCTCTGCAGTTTTACATGCTATCAAGTAATAAAAAAATAATCAATTAAGTTAATTAAATAATAAATTTCATTGTTTTTTTATGTTAAAAACATTTATTTCAAAATTTATATTTATTCAGTTTCAGCTCGTTGCTTTTGCCATTGATTTAAAATTTTTTTGGTCACTTCTATATGTTGGATCTCATTGGATTCGAGACCTTTATATGTGCGATTTTTAAATATTAATTGAAAGCTCTGAATTTTAAAAGAATAAGATAAATAAGAATATTGTGGTAGATAATTAATGAATTATGAAAAGTTCATTATAGAATTAGTAAAAAAAAATTAAGTTCATTTTGAGTGTCCTTATTGTAGGTTTAGAAATCAGCAGATCAATAATACGAATTTCAATAGACAATTCTATGAAAAGATTCGGAGATTTCCAATATCGCACATCACGAAGAAAAGTTTAATATTAAATACACGAATGAGCTGTTCATTATAAAATAAAATTTAACATTCAACTGAAAATAATCAAATGAATTTGATAGATATTTATCAGAAATTGAAAATAAAATCTTTTAAGAAACATCTGCAAAAGATTTAAAACGCTGTATTCAAATAAGAGGCAAACAAAGCTTTATTTTCATGATCAACTTAATCATCTTTTTTCTTTGTTGAAACATCAATATTCCTTCATTTACCATGCTTCATTACGCTCATTCAAATACAATACTTCCATTAAAATATATTAGTTTAAAACTAATAGCTTTTCAAACCTTTCTTCGCGTATAATAAAAGTAATTTGTTATTTTTCAAAGTATCAACAACAGATAAATAATCTCCTATTTGAAGTCAATTTATGAGGATATGTGATTGCTAATTTTGCTCTTGTTTGTTCTATTATTATTTTTTATTCCTCTCTTAATGCAGCAGAAGTTTCAAGTCGCTTCCAGAGTGTGTCGAAACATTATTGCATCCATCTGGAAAAGAAATTTAATTAAAAATGAATCAGTCCTCAGGGCAAGAAGATCACATTAATCATTTCTTTTTGTTTCATGAGGAAACCGAGTTATAAAAATCATTGAAATGCAGTGGTGTTTGTGTAAAAAAGAAAAAGAACAAGCCAAATCAAGATATTTAGAAGCCGAGAGAAGAGTACTAATAAGCAGTTTATGTAAATACGAAGTTTATGGAATGATTAACTGTGTGCTTGTTTCCCCCTTCAACTTCTTAGAGCTCATCGTTTACTTTGATCTAATGTTGGCCAAAAGTTTCCGATAATGAACAAATTTATAATTAAATATTTCATGATAAAAGAAAGAGAAACATCAGTCTCATATTATGGATATTGATTGAGGGAGTTTCTCTTAGAATTAAAATTATTACTAATTAATGAAAGAAAACTTTAAATCTAATTTAAAATCATTGGAGACGATAATTAAAGAAACACGTTATTAAGTTTTGCATTAAATATCCTGAATCTTAATGAAGTGGAGAATGTATTTACGGAAGTGAACTATTTGTGTCATAATTACTTACAAAATTGAATCTTGATGCTAGTGGAGGAAGGAAGAAAAGGCTTCATTTTGATATTTAAAAAATTATTTGTTTAAAGGAAAGGGAAATGTTTAGTTCATTAACTAGTTATTAATTTACTACAGTACTAACATAATAATACAAAAGGGCATATAATGAGTTTCCTTTTATATTTTATTTGTCAAAAGCGATTGCCAAAAAGGAATTTGAAGTTTAGAAACACTAATATGACTGTTGAAATAATACATGTAAAAGTATGTTAGATTAAGAAAGATTATTTTTCTTATATTTCGTACCAAACTTAGCGTTAGGGTATTAGAGCAGCATTAAGAAAAAGAAAATTGCTTTTAGCGTTAAAATAATTTTTCATGCAGTTCAACTAAGCGAACTTAACTTTGCCGTCGGCATTTACACGGTTATTTTTCCATGATTTCTAAAAGTGAATGATATTTATATATATATTGTAGAGAAACATTTATGCTTCATTGCTTCAGTCATAGAATTACTTTGCTTTAATTGAATAAAAGCATTTATTTCAGATCAATGACAAACAATAAATAAATATTTGTTTTATACAAGAAATAAAAAAAGTACTTCACTTGGTTAATGCTTATTTACAAGAGCTGCTTTAATATCCGAATCGTTGATTCCTCAAGGTATATTAATGCAGCTGAAAGGAGATGTAGTTTTGTAGCTGTTATCATGTCCTTTAGCAATAGATATTTTTTTATATCAGTTTTGTCTTATAAACTGATGAATGTTAATTTTAAATTAATTAATCAAATTAAAAGTTAAAACATCATATCTATTTTATTTTGTCCAATACCAATTAAACAAATGGTTTATAAAAATTAATTTCTTAAAATTATCTCGTTTATTCATACATATTTAATTAAAGATTCAAATGCAGTATATTGTATTGAAATTGTATTAAAAACTTCATAAATACAATTTTATTTTCTAAAACTTCACTTCATTGAAAAAATTACTAAGTAAAAGTTAAAAACTATTTAAACTTGTTTCTTATTTAATATTTCAGAGATTTTATAACAATCTGAAAAACTGGACAAACAAATTAAGAACAATATGTAGCAATTGCATAAGTATGAGCAATAGCTTGAATTAGTACCTACAAAATATTTGCAAGTCAGAAAATCCATGCAAATATGAAATAATCTGAAGCACTTTTTAAAATTTATAATGCATGAAACATTTCAAACATAATATCTTGCACAAAAATAATAGAAATGTGTTTCAATGTATAAATGGAACAGAGAAACAGAAAACTGAAGAAGAGATTTATAAAATAATGATTCTTTTGTTACGAAGGTTACCGTTAATTCAATGCATGCCTCCTTTGAAAATATTTCCTGCTACAGCTGCTTTTTGAAAATATTTTCTGATTTAAAAAATATACGATTTTAAACAAACATTAATGTTTCAATAAGTTAAATATTCAATGCTTACATCGAAATGCTGTTTCGCAATCCTGTGAGAAATAGATTTTTCTTCCTCAGCCCTCTATGAATAAACAACAAGTTATAGAAATTACAGCGATATACTTTGAAGGCCGTTGATAACATCTGCGGAAACTGCTATTGAAACACATTATCGTTATGGCCACATATAAAAGACGCTTTAAACCCACATAATAAACTCTAAAAAATTGACTTTTACTGATTTCAAGCCTGAGACACATTATATAGCATTTCTACAAATAGAGAAAGAAAGATTTTTCGATTTTATGGGATAAAAGGAGCTTTTCTGAGGCTGGACAGTAAGTACATCAGAAAGCATTCCGATGTGTTATGTCTTTTAAGAATATTGGTAAAATGTGTCGATATTTCTTAACTGGAATTTTGTCTTAAGAAATAAGAAAAGTTGCACCATAAAAGAGTGATTTACCATGCAGGTTACCATAAGAAACGGACCTCAAATATAGTGCACAGCAGTGATATTGACATATCACTACTATGAAATCATTTCTCATATTATTTCATTGCTCAAAGATATAATTTACTGACGTATGAAAACGCAAATACGCAATAAAAATCACTATTCTCAAAAATATTTGTAAGAAGTAACATGAATATATCACCTGCTCTTGAATATTTTAAAAATAAATTCTCGATATTTAGATAAAACTGCTTGAGAAATAATCAGAAAAATTCAAAACTCTTTCTTATTCTTCAATGAAGTTTTAGATACTGGCTCATCACTTGCTTTTTATACTTACTTGTACAATTAGTATAGAAGAAATACTGTAATCATCAAAAAATTCAAACTCGAGATTTTGACGAATCTTCACTTTTCAGACCTCTTTGAATTCGAAAAACGTATGTATGCCTGTGAACACGATAATTCAAAAAACATTTGCAACCAGACTTTTGAAATTTGGTATATGTAATTAAGAACTAATTTGTAGATTGCTGCCAAATTTTGAGTGAAATCGATTCGAAAGAAACTTGTATGTAAGACTATTCGAGTACAAGTAAACTCAATAACTACAAAACGCAAAGGACTAGGTAGATAAAATATGATACACATATTTAGAATCTAACAGACAGATATTTTTCGAACTTTGAACTAAAATTGTCAAACATTTGTTTGCTTGTCGGTCTCGATTCTGCATGCATGAAAACACAAGAATTCATAAACGCAATGACTTAAATCAATGAAATTTTGTATGTTATCTTGTGTTTATAACTGCAGGTTTGTGTCAAATTTTTATGCCAATCGGTCAGAGAAAAGACATCCAAAATATAGATTTCCATAGTAAACTCAGTAAAAATTGCTATATTCATGTCAAAAATTTACGTTTCGCAAATGTCATCCATCACCGTATTGCAAAGAATTCACGACCATACCCACGGCCATACCATAACTTTAAACGGGGGAAGAGGGATAAGACCTTCATTGGAGAATATGCGAGAATATTTGGTCAAGTTAGTCTTACCCAAGGTCCACAATTTTATGCAGGGGAAGGAAGATAAGACTTTTATTGGAGAGTATGCGAAAAAGTATCAGGAAGACTACTCCTGCTGGTTATATGTAGTAATGGTTTTATTTTACCTGAAAAGTTCATATTACTTTCTCTCAAAATTTACGAAATTACATTAAAAACACAGTTTTAAGGAAAGTACATCGAATAAGCAATTACGTATATTCCAAATGATAGAATATGCATGATTTTTTTTTTTTTTGAAAAACTGGCTTTTTAAAAAATCATCGCTTTTTCAATCGAAAATTCTCTTTTATGAAATTTAAAAAATCAAAAAGTCTCTAATATTTTTTCGAATTCTGGATATTGTAATTTTAATCTATAAGTTCACAAACATTTTAAAAATTCTTGAAAAAAAGATCAAAGTCTATATTTTTTCTAGAAACTTTGTGTTGTGACTCATGGCACTTTACAAGCCCGCCGACAGTTATGTGTCAGCGGTTTAAGCCGAGTGAGCGCCTCTTGCTTTTTTTGTAGAGCCAACTATGGCCAAGAGTACGACTTAGCTACTTCATTCGTCACATTCGCTTGCACAACCCCTTTTTACAGGGGGGCGCATTCACATACTCACAGAGAGAACAATGAAATGCGTGAATGAAGTCCGCCCCGTAAAAAGGGTTGTGACGTGTGTGCATGTAGCTAAGTCGTTCTCTTGGCCCTAGTTGGCGCTACTATTGAAACAACAGACGCACCCCCTCAGGCTTAAATTCGGCTGTCTCTGACGGCGGGGCTTGTCCGTGGCAAGTGCCATTATTACAAACAAACAAACAAACATGCCAGAGCCGGGACTACAACCCGGGACGCCCAGATCACGTGGAAGATGCGCTACCCCTATGCCAGGACACCGGCTTACAAACTTTTAAAATAGGTATTAATAATTTTTTAAAAACTTGTACCTTAATCCTACTTATTTATTTATTTCAATAAATATATCCTTTTTCTTGATTCGTCTTAATATTATTTTTATTTAATAAAATATTTGTTTCGAAACACAGTTTATAATAACTTTAGGGAAAATAATTCGAATGAATGAAACTCAGCGAAATCTCAGCAATGTTTATTCAGCTCAAATTGGAAACATTTTTAGATTAATTTACATAAGGCATTGCTGGATGACTGACATTCATGATTACGCCTACTTTCTAAAGGATTGTAAACAAATATTGCTTAAACTATGTTCTACAAATATCGAATGGAATTTTCTTTGAATAATATCAAATGGGATTTCTAGTCACTGATATCTAAAGGCTTATGAAATTTAAATGTAATGGTGATAAGATTATAAGGATTTGTCGATAACGTTAAAAATGGTCAAGATACACATAAAATAAATATTCGTTGCACCACCTTTTTATGTGAGTATTTTCTACATCAAGCCAATTGTTAAGAAATCGCAATTTAAGTGAAGGAAAATGTCAGTTTCTTCATATTAAATATAAACATTTAAGCAGAACCACGTCAGAATACTCAACTCAACTACTTAAGAGAGTTTAGATAATTTTGAACTGTTAGAAGATTTATGCTATGAATAAATAAATGTATGTGTTTACAAATACTTTTTGCTGTAAATTCACAGCTTAAATTCTGAAAGCTATAATAATATATTTATAAAACGATATATGTGAAATTTTCTCTATGCATATCTTATCTATATTAATATAGCAGTATGTTTAAAAAAATATTCATAGCAAAACCTGCAAAAATATCGGGATACAAACTTATAATTAACTGCAAAGTAAAAATGTGCGTGATTTTTACATATATTGTAACGTTTTTTTAATTTAAAAAAATGATTTAATATCTTGGTTTAACCTTCTAAATTCCTACCCAAACTTATATCTGACAGACGCACATTTATTTTAAATATATTCTGAGTACCTTATTGATAAAGTTTGAGGATAAAAAAGATCCCTAAATGACTTTGCACTTTCAGTCTATTTCTAAGCATTAAAATGCATGCATTTTACTTTCGCAACTACGTGACAAGTTGCAGTTTGTGGCTGGTAATGTTTAAAAATTGAAAAGTCAGTCTTGCAGTTTCGATAACATTATCCTTTTCCTTTTGGTAACAAAAGCAGCAGATCATGTAGTTATAAGTGTAGAAGAAAAATATATTTCGTCTTCTAGGAATGGAAAAGTATTCTTGCCAAGAGAAGAAGAAAAGGCCATAAAAAGAACTCCTGTCTGCCATATTTCCCTCTCCCCCATCCTTCGCTTTGTAGCAGCTCTAAAAAAGGCTTATCTCTCTTACAGCCTTCTGATATTTTTCAAGCAAACGAGAATATGTAATCTGAAAAACAGACTTTCATCAGCCAAACAGGTGCGCGAGACATTAGTTTCGTTTCATGTTTCGAAAAACTGAGCTTTTTGGCACAGCTAGAAGTTTGGTGCGGGACAATGTGCTGTATAAGAAAACTATTTGATTGCTCGAGGGAGTGTTTCCCTTCCAAATGCAAAATTTTACTCGCTTTGGGTTTTCAATGCTATGCTTTGTTCTTCAAGTTCATACTTTAAAGATGACTTCGATTGAATTGTTTCGAGGTTTGTCTGTTTGTTGGAGATATGCTTCACCCACACTTTGAAATTTGTGTTGAAAAAAATATCAACATCTAAGAAAGATATATTTTATTTCGAAGATGATTTTGTTTCGAACATTTTATTGCAATTTTATCCAGAAAGAGATTAAAAGTTTTAATCCTCCAGAAGAAAACTATGTTGACCCTTAAAGAATCCCATTAAAAATGGCAAATCAGAATTGCTTAGGGTCTTAAAACCGACTCGATTTTTCATTAATTATTTCAATATTTTTTATATTAATATAAATACTACAATTAGTTGGAAATATAAGAATCAAATTCTTCTGCGTACGATTGAATTATAAAAAAATGTTCATTTTTTCAATGCCAGACTTTTTAAGTATGAAAAAATATATTCATGATATCAAGTACTCAAGCTTTCTGAAAAAATAATTAAAATAATTTTCAGTATATATGACTATATAAATAATTTTCCTAATATATAATACTATATAATAATCAGGCTTTCGCAAATTCTGATTTCAATATTGAAACTCCTGCCATAACATGAATTTTAATAATATTATAAACTGTAATGCTCATTACTAATTTTATATTAAACATTTTGGCTCTAGTCCTATTTTTATAGTCCATACAAATTTTTAATATTTTATTATTTTATACATTTGTTCAAATATAGTTTGACAATACGTAAAAAAAAATCCAAACACAAAATTCGAAATTCATTAAAATTTATTATTTTCAATTATTGTAATATTTTATACGTTTGTTCGTAATATTTTATACAGTATGACGATACGTAAAAGAAAATAAAAGAAAAAAAACACCTTTTCAACCACGGAGTTCGAAATGTATTAAAATTTATTATTTTAGTGAATTTACAGAAATTTATTATTTTTAGTTACTATCTTCAAATTATTTTTATATTTACGAAATTGAATATTTTATTGTTTATCTTTAAGAAGAATCTTATATGCAGTAATTTATAATACATTTTGTCATTTTAATTACATGTCTGATAGAATAATTTCTTTGGTAATTTTTTTTAATAATTTTTTTGAATGCTATTCAATTTATACTTTTTAAGATTATTGCTTAACTAGTAAAATTTTCAAAATAAATTTCAAAATTGTCGATAAAGATGCTTTTGTTCAGAATTCAGTAATTTAAGCAATAATAACTTCTGAAAAATGTAATAAAGATTCACAAATGATGGTTAATTATGTATTTCGTTAACGTTGTTACAGATAGCCATTTAATTATTTACTGCAGAAAATTGCAGAAGATATATTCATTATGAGAGACAAACTAATCCTTAACTAATTTACAAATACGTTTAGAAATTCATTCCAAAATATTAATTCTTAATCAAAATTATACTCCCTGAACAGTCACTAATTCACTTTTCCAACAAACATAT
Organism: Argiope aurantia; assembly: GCA_026543865.1. Classification (NCBI taxonomy): domain Eukaryota; kingdom Metazoa; phylum Arthropoda; class Arachnida; order Araneae; family Araneidae; genus Argiope; species Argiope aurantia. The sequence goes on from JAPMOR010073066.1 coordinate 1,380,638, forward strand.
GTTTTAAACTAATGTGTATTTGCTTTAAAAGCAAGGCTTATATTTTTCAAAGTAAATGCTAGGGATATTACGCCTGGAACAAATTTCTTTTTGGTTTATGGAAATAAAAGTATTAAAAAATAACAGAAAATTCATCAGTTTTGCATTGATTGAATTAAAAGAGTAAAATTTTAAATACTTTTAACGCAATTCTTTAATTTTCTCTCGATCCAAGTTTCTGCTATAAATATTAAAATAATCTTTATTGCCTCGTGAATAATAATTCTTTAATGAATCACTTGTTTAAAGCTACTTCCTCTTGTCACTTATTTTTCATGAATCTGGCTTTGTCCCTTAAAAATCAAGGAGTCAATAGATTTATTTATTCTACTTTATAGTGTGATTATTCATAATTCTCAACACTCAGAGCCTAAACATAAAGAAAAAAAAATCTGAATCTATCAATTCTTTCTTCCATACTTAGCACAGGATCAGAAGAGATTTTCTTTGAAACTCTCTTTCAATAGTATGAAGTCACCTCAAAAGGCTTTCGCTTACATTAACGAAAAAGTTTCATTTAAGAAAACGATCCTATGAAAAGAATGATAGAAAATCTTCTGAAGAAGATGAAAATATGATATTCGATAAATCTTCGGACGTTTCACTCGCAATGGTATTATTTTCATAATAATGTTCACTTTACTGTGAGAAATTAATGAATATCAAAGAAATCTGCAGAATATTTTCGCTTGCACCGTTAGAGCTTATAAAATTTCGCATTCGATTGGTTAATATTTTTATTTTTGATTCGCTAGCTTTATCTTTTTTGTTCAACTTTCATACAAGGCACACAGATATCCACGGACAGTTTTAATTTTTTGGAATTTTTTCGTGCATAATGAATAGCCAATAAGTATCCCAAATTACTTTTTTATTACTTCTATTAATGATAGTACAAAAATTCTTTTTACAACGTTTATACGTTTAAATAAGTATAAGTTAATGCTTATTTGAATAAGTGCATCTGTAAAAAGTAACAGAAAGGAGGCCAAATATTGGAAGATAAATTAAATAATACACCTTAATTCAAATTAGAAATTACGTAATTCACATTGAAGCATTACATAAAGCACGAAAACAAATCACAGCTAGGCGAAACGGGGTCACCCCTGTATTATTTTTCCGTTTCAATTTAGAATTTATTTTTCAGACGTAGACAAAATAACATGTATATCCTAATTGGGAAAGGATTTTCCCTTCACTGATCAAAAAGAACATTACATATAACTGTTATTTAACAAAACGGAAAACACGTACTACAAATTCATTCGAGATAAATAATAAACATTCTGATCATGATCAAATAGTATGAGTTAACCCGTGAGAATCGTGTTTAACAACTTAATGCGACGGAGCAAAATCGAGATAACTACCTAAGCATTTAAGTATCTTTTTCTTGATAATTACCATAAATAAACGCATTTAACTGGTGTCATTATATTCGTAATAATGTTAATAAAAAACAAATGTAGTAATAAAGTAATCTAATTAATTTACTGATTCTTTCTAAATTGTTTCAGTTTGCTTAGGCAAATAATGATAACGATATCATTAAAATATTGTTCTCTTCATCACTGGTTTGTTTGATTTATATTAGATGTTCAGTTCTAGCTGGATTAGGGTAAAAACCACAAATTTCAGATATGCCTATTCAAACGGTTAAAGCTAATATTTGCTTAAGGATAATATTTGTAAATGTTTGCTCATATTATAGGAAAATCAAAACAGCACTAGAAGAGAAACTTATTTTCTTTCTTCTCAAGAAATTATTTCTATTTACCTCTCACTAAAACGGCTTAACAAGAAGAAAAAAAAAACGGATAAATGTACGCACGTAATTGTTTAACCGTAAAATTAACAAAGTGATTAATTTGTAAGGAGCAGTTTATTGCAAGCTTAGAATATTAAGTTTTCGAGTGTGGTCTTTTTTAAACAATAAATAAGCAATTGTATTAATAATCGAGTTAAATTTGCTGATTTCTCAACTCTATACCTCTGTAAAATATTTTTCATTGAAATAAATTATTAATAAAATTTATTAATCAATAAACTTCATTCTCATAACTGCAAATATTAGAAATGAGTCCTTTATTTTTCAAACATTAAATATGTTACAAAAAAATAAATACTTTACAGAAAATTCAAATTCATTTTGGAAGAAGTTTTTAAATAAATTAATATGCTTATTATAATTATAACAACTTCAATAAGACCAGATAAAATGTAATTTCTATCTTAAAAATTAAGGATTTAAATTTTGATTAATAAATTTATTAAGGAAATCATGTTTGTTTGCAGAGAATTAGCCTATCGACTGTATAAAAAAAAAGTAAATTCCTATTATCCAGATGATAAAAATTGCTTTTGAAGTAAAATAGACATGAAACCATAAGTTTGCAAAATGTGTTTAATATATGAATATGCTTACAGGTTTGTTTCCTGCATATGCGTTTAATAAATGAATAAAATGAGAAATTTGTTTCTGGAAATAATGCATACAATGTTTCAATCTAAAATGTCTGCAATAATTATATTCTGCCTTGAAATCAAATGAAATTAACATTACCATTTCCAACATATTGAGACTTTAGATCATAAATATATGCATAAAAATAAAACCCTATTAAAAATTGCTACTTTTTTAAATGGATTAGTGACGAATAATAATTGATTCACACTAAGTAATAGCTAGCTACGAAAATCTTTAAAAAAAAGTCAGAAGAGAAATAATAAACATCTAAAACGGTATGGTTTAACATTTCTTTAAGTACCTCATATCAAAGTAATAAATTTGTTCAGATTTCCTACAGAGTGAAAAGAAAACTTTAAAAAAAGTTAACAATGGCGAGTAAAAGGAAATTCAATGTTTGGAAAACATAATAGCAGTGTGGAGCTGGAAATGACATTGTGTATGATAATCCCCACTTGAAATTTCAAATGACTTAAGAGTGAATTTTAATAGGCGTTTTATTATATAAGTACAAGCACCCGTTACAATTTTTATTCAATATATGCCTAAAAAAATAAGAAGAGGTACAAAACAATACTACTATATGAGTTATCAGTTTAAAATCACATTAATTTGTTGAAAGTATGATATCCATTTTTGGAATATTTGAGAAATCAGAAATCCCTAATGACTTTGGTGAATTTTATTATGAAATATTCAATGCACATTCGGCTCAAACAACGTTTTGGATTTTTCCATGCAGTTTAAGAAAATATCAGGGGTGAATGTTATTTACGATATACTTGACATAACGCAAAAGAAATCCTTTTCAATAACAGTGATTAGTGAGAAAATTAATTACTGCATAAATTACTTTAAGCAGTTTTTATTTTACATAATAATTTTAAGAAGATGAGAGTTTCTCTGAAAGGTAATGATATTTCTTTGATGAGATTTACATATCATTTTAATACATTTCAAGAATCATGACAATATTTAAAACATTTATTAAAATTATTTGAAATGTAATTAATTGCTGTATTTGAATATTTCCTGTATATAAGTAGCACCCATTAATTATTTCCCATAATAATTAAGAAATAAATATTACTAATTATATATTTTGGAGATTTTACTTCCTACCTTATTCAGATTAACCATTTTTTTTTTTTTTGAAAATCTTGGTTTAAAATGACAAATAATGAACTCGGGATTATTGTACTTATAAGCATCAAAATGTTACTTAAAAATGGATGTTATCGATTACCAGAGAAGAATAAAAACCTTGAAATTACCTGACGCTGAATAAAATAGAAACTAAACCGATAAGAGCTTACTTTAATGCAAGATGTCCAATCCACTTACGAAAATTTATTTTTTCGCTCCTACAGGTCCCTCGAGATTCTTTCTCACACAGTCCTTGGCTATAACAGATAATCCTTTGTTTTTCGAAAAGTCATCAAGTCGAAGTCATATAAATAAAAACTATTTTTCTGATAATTTCTTTGTCGAAACTGACTCGATTTATTAATAATTGAAATATGTATTTTTTTAGTGTTTTCGTTAGTTCCGGATTGGTGTTAGCATTCCTTTTTTTAGTAGATGTTAACAGATATGGGGGGAGGTATAGTTGTTCCTTGAACTTTCATACAATTTGTGAACTGCTTCTTTTATTTTGGTTTAGTTTCCTTTTCCTTGATACTTATTTTTTAATTCCCCTAGAATATGTTAGGAGTGATAATAATATTGAGATTAAAAATAAATAATGGTTCTCACCTACGCTATACATAATCGTGTAGTTTGGTAACATTTAAGGCGAGTTTTTAAAGAAAATAGAAATATCGCAATATCACTCTGACAGTTGGGTCACATATCTACTATAAAAATACCGAAACATGCAATGCTATCTTACCCGATTTGGTTATATTAAAATCACATTTTAAAGCAACACTAGGTGTATTTTGGGGCGCACCTCACAATTTCGTAATTTTGAACCACTGTCAGATGACGAGGACGACATCTGAGCTGGTATCCCTTCTCCAAATTTCAACATCACGTCAGCGGGAGGACGTTTGTTTCCACTGATTTGGCGTGGATAGGCCTCGCTTACATGACGGTTCTTCGGGCCTCGAGCCTGAAACCCTCCGGTTCCGAAGCCAAGATCTGGCCACCAGGCCACGGCGGCGCTGTAATGGTATTGTGCATTAATATTTAAGGAGGTGCTTATAATTAACAGTAAACTCTAATTCTAACATCTGAAGAGCATCATTGCAACTGGGGTTAGAGACTTAGACTGATGGATAGCTACTTTGAGACTGTTCACCAAAAAAGTTTAAAATGTATCAGAATTGTAACACGTTTGTAGTGCTAAGAAGTACCTGAGTTTGCCTTAGATCAGCCAGATAGCAAATGTGCTGCTGTCGCTATGGCTTAGAAGTTTACTGAGAGGGTATTGCAGATTTAGATGCCTTCTTGACCATGTGAGCTTCTAAGTTGTGAAGATTGTCACAAAATGTCCGTCATGTAACTTCAAAAACGAAACACGAAATTAAATTTAATAAAACCTGAATAAGTGAAGGAATTAAAAGTTAACCAATAATTCTACTTATAATTAGAAAAAAATACTTTTTGCATGTGTGCTATTAAGCATGGAAAAAATTAAGAAAATGAATTTTCTATTTAAGGGATATTATAGCAAGCAAAAGTACAGCAAATAAAAAATGTCTTTCCCATTTTTTTAGATTTTCTGAAATTTATATTCATTGAGTTTAGCCGTAGAAACTCCGTATCGCACACAGTACATTATTCTAGAATTGTGAAATGTTTTTTATAATATGAATTTCTAATGCTTCAAATAGCTTCAAATTGTCATTGAATTCCCTGTTCAATAAGCTATATATTTCAAATTACAGAATAAAAATAGCGATCTAATATGTACAAGTTTCAAAGAAAACAGAAATCAGTCAATCTGTGCTCATCTTAAATACACTACAGCAGTGCAACATTTTCAATTTATTGAACATCTTGCAGAGGATGTGATCTAAAAGCTATGATGTGAATTGGTTCAATAAAATTGATTGGCTACAATAAAACTATGATGTGAATTGGTTCCATTTAATTTTGTTTTTCAAAAATTTAAATGCACCTTTTTTACTTTCTCATATATAAATTATAAAGAAAATATGTTTGAAAAATTCGAACTTGGAATTTTAACGTATCTCCACATTTTAGATTTCCGAGTTCGAAAAACACATTTTTGGTACTTTTTCTGTCGGTGACGAAGTCAAATCAAGCGTGCTTTGAGCTAGACTGATGAAATTTTGCATCTAGTCTTTGAAGTTCATAGATTTCTATAAAAACCATTCAGGTGTCGTTTTTCTGTCGTGCAGTCTGGATATAAGTTAACACAATTGACATGAAAAAAAATCAGAATGGATCAAATTTGATGCACAGATTTGAAAACAAATTGTAGATATCTCTGAAATTTTTAGCAAAATCTGTCAAGGGAATGATTTTTGATCAAACTATAATTTCACAACATGTAAACGCTATTACTCAAAATCTCAATAACTTAAATTATGAAATTCGGTATATGAATTTCTGACTAAAGTTGTAATTCTGTCACATTTTGTTCTCAATTGGTTAGAAACAACTTTGTAGAAAATACAAATTTGATTTTCGAATACTTATTTCTAAATACCGATGAATAATCGCCAAAAAATTTCGTGAAGGATCACACGATAGAATCAGTGAAATAGCTGAATTCAATTAGAAGGATCAATACTTCGTAGTTATTGTTCGTCAGTGCCATGGAAAGTATTCACAGCCTTACTGTGGTTTCATAATTTTTTGCAGGGGGAAGGGGGAGGGGGATGGCGTCATTATCATTATTAGAGAGTATGCGAGAAAGTATTTTGGAGACCATTCTTTCTAGATTTTATGCAAATATCAAATTGTAAAGGAAAAAAAATTCTCAAAAATTATTTTAGAAAATATAAACGTTTTCGTGGTTTAAAAATAGGAGACGTTTTCCGGTAATTTTAAGACAAGTATTTTTGCACTCACTTTGATAAAAATAGAAAGGCTCTAAAGTAACATCGATACCTAAGCCCGTCGAAAACGATAACTGTATAATCTTAGAATGGCATGCATTAGTCTTTTTTCAATACCTAAACAAAATTTATACATGGTACTGAAAAAATATTTACTATCTTGTATTTCATTTTGCTTGGTTTAAATAAATTAATCCACTCAAAGTATCAATATTAATAAAAGCATTATATTATTTGAGCAGAAAGTTTAATATGAAAGAATGTGTCATATTATTTGTGCAGATACCGTTCTATAAATAAATATGTTTTATTACTTGTGCCAAATAGTTTGTTCTCTTACATAAAATAAAAGCTTCTCTCTTAGGAGCATAACCAAGAACCTGCGATAAGAGTTTGTGCAAACACAAGGTTTACAAATTAAACTACAATAGCTATTGAACTGCTTTTGAGTTGTAATCAAAGAAATCACGCAAAAGCTTTGCGTGACATTCATACGAACAAACTCACTGCGCACTCGATTTGGAGCCCACTTTATGAGCTTGTTCCTGGATACCTGTCTGATTAATAACTCTCGGACTTAATTATTTCTTTTTTATGGTAATCCCTATCATTCAAAATGCAGTGCAAAGCCGACTCTGCGTTGCAATAAAATTTATCGATGTTTTAGTGCGCGCAAGACACGTATTTTCTCGCTTGTCAAGTTAGTGAGGGCCCGTATATATTTTTCTAACAAAATTAAAAAAATATGTGTTATAGCCTGAAAAAGAGGGTAAAGAAAGCGCATTTTCTTTGCAGTCATGATACATTTTAAGCATGGTTTGAGAGATGGTGAGTTTAAATACGAAGAAATTCATCACCACTGTGATATTTAAAAAAATGTGCGTTAATGAATGATTAAAAAGTGCATTTAATGTATCAAAGTATGAATATAATATAGTGTAATAGTTTTACTGCCAATTGCATTAAGCTGAAGCAAAAAACATAATAGAATGCACTGAAATCAATTAAATTCAGAAAATCTGCGGTATCATGATTCATTCGTAGAGCATTTTGGAATCTACTTCAAATTGGGCAAAATCGAAAATTCACAGTAAGCGTAGTTAGATATTAAATTACACGAATAGTCATGTGACTATGCGTGTCATATAAATACGCGCATTGATTTCACTACAAAGTTATCAATATAATAAATATATTTTTTCTCTAATGGAAATTAATATGCAAAAACATTTTTAATGAATAATATACAAACATGGAATTCTTGAATATATTTATTTGCTGCGATTTACCATTTTAAGTGCACTATAAAAACGTAAAAATTAATTTTAACACATCATTTGTCATGGTTTATGTCTGCAATTCAAATAGTTTATCTAATTTGATGGTCAGTTTGGTTTATCCTTTACCTATTCCTTGTCCCTTTAGGTGACCCCTTCGCTTAACTATAGTAGAGGTTATCAAATTAGACAATAATTGTGAACTAATTAGATAACAGGTATGATTCACTGGCTTGTTAAAGTAGAAATATGCAAAATATATATTAATGTTTGAGCGTTTAATTATATTTGTTTTGGCGTTAACATGCTAATAAACCAAATATTGGCTTTTGATATGAATGCTATCAGCCTTCTTTTCTTGAATAACCCTAAATGTAAAATACCCATGACGAGCTTAGCCATGTGGATTGAATAAATGACTTTATGAAACAGACAATACATGCCATCATTTTTATACTAATTACAAAATAACCCAATTTCTAACTGGTCATGGTAACTTTAAAAGTTATTTGTACAAATTCAATTTGTTTTCGTCATCTTCCTGCGATTGTAATATTGGTGGGGAGGAAAATGTTGAACATGTGTTCCTTCTAGGTTCCAAGTTTGTCAAAGAAAGACAGATCCTAAGACTGACTCTCAAGGACATGAATATAAATTGGCCTCCAGAGTTTTACCAACTTATTTCCACTAGTAGTGCTTTCGAAAATTTCTGTAAATTTATTGTTGACATCTGTAATCCTTCATAACTGTTAAATTTTCTTCTTTTTCTTTTTGTAATGTGTTACATACTTACTTCTGTAAGCCCCGTGTGATACTTTGTGGTGCACGGGGAATTTATAAATGTTCAATAAAAAAAATAATAATACACGGAGTGAAAACCACGCAAACTAGACCCCATTATGAGCCTTCACGAGAAGAAAATTCCCATCAATTGGTGAATGGACGGTTAATCAGCCACTATTAATATGCTTGGAGAGTGCATAAACAATGCGTTTCAGAGAACATGTTTACTTATATGACTACTTTTCATCTCGAAATCGTGGTGGTCCTTTTGTTTTGGAGAATGTAAAAAATATCTTATTACAATTACGATAATACTGTTTGGATGATGTAAAATCATAGGGAAAAATTTAAACATCAGTCAGGGGTGGGGAAACATACATATGATGCCCAAAACACATGTTTACAAAAGGGTCTATTATAAAAGAGTTTACAAAAGGATATGCATATATATCAAATGTACACAGCAAAAATTTTAATGAAATACAAATTTGAAATAGCATAAAAATTCAATTTTTATATAACATTAGTATGATAGATGTAGTTATGATCCAATTATGCAATTATTAATTAATTATCTAGAGTGCAAGATGACGGCGTTAGAATGCAATTACAAAGTTAATTCTTTGAAATATTTAAAGAAATTATTCAAAGGGCTTGTCATCTGAAGCCAATACACAATGAACAAGTAGTTATCAATTCAGCTTAGTTTCTATGGTACTGTATATATGTAATCTATTAAGTCCTTTTTGTACATTTTATCTGATGCATCAGTTTCTTTTACTTTATTCGCTGGTATAGAGCGCTTTTTCCGCTTTCCGCTTTTTTTTTTTTTTTTTTTTAGCGTTGCGTTTTGCATTTGTAATTCCACTTTCTATTGTAAAAATGGCTTGTTTCTGTATACCTGATATATTCGGAAAGCTTATTCCACGAATTTTGAAGCATCCCTTTAGATTGAATCACAATGGTAGTATAGAAATCTATGTAAATATCAAATCATTTCCGTGCAAAAAAATTTGAATTTATTTCTAAAAATTGCATATAAATATCTATTAAAATGCCACAAGAATTTAAACTTATAAGATATGAATTTACGGCTCAAACTGCCTGATATATATGATGGAAGCATAAAAGTTTTGTAAATCAATCTAATAATTTAGATTAATTAAATAATTTAATAAGGTTAGTCGAAGAATGAACAGGGTGCTTTAAATATTTTAGAAATTTTATTTTTATTTAAGGATTCTATTTTGTTTAGATTTTCTTTAAAAAATGTGAAGGGTTTAATACCATCCATCGATTCTTCTTTAAAAGTTAAATGCCTGAAATAATATAAATTATTTTTAAAGTAGTTAGAAAATATATCTTATAACAATATTCGTTTAAGTACAGGATTTTTTTAATGACCTTTCTAAACAGATCCACTACAAAAACTATTACTGTTAGCAAAATAAGAGAGAATACTACATGAAATACAAAAAATTCTTCCCGTGAAAGCTTTTTTTTTTCCTTTAAATGATTCTTTTCTACGGAATTCTCTTTTTTAAATTTTTGCGAAAACAAATAATATTTTTAAATCCAGCGAGAGAGGAAAAAATTTTGGATGATGCATAAAAATTATGAACTCCAAGGAGAAAATGCTTTATTTTGAATCTCAAAAGATCTTTTTTTTTTTTTTTTTCGGAAAGCAAGTTAACTTTCTATTTTCTTTCTCATAAAGTTGTTCAAAAGATATAGCATAATAAATATTACACTCACGTTTTCAAAATAGAAAAAAAATACAAGAAATTCATATTTTTATTGATATAGCAATTAGAATAAATGTAATTGTTTTAACAAAAATCCTTTTTTTGTCATTTTTCATCAAAAAACGTTTACCAGTCATGAAAAATAATAAATCACACGTGCTTTGTGCACTTCCCGATTACCACGTCTTTTTTAAATATCGTGGTTTCTAAATTAGTTTAGGTTATGTTGTGTTTTAAGATTTCCTCTTTTGTAAGATTATAAATTTAATAAAAAAAATTTATAAACTCCCATTTATATGAGTTCTAAAAAGTAGAAATATGTTCTAGTTTAAATATCCTATATATTTAAGTCTTCAATTTACAATCCGTTTTTAGATACGTTATAGAGTTTTAAAATGAATTTTTCAACCAGCTGTGTCCACAGGTATGGAATCAAATTAAAATTAATCAATGAAATAATAATAAGGTTAAGAAAATATTACAATATTGAATTGCCATTTCCGGCAGACAATTGTGCAACTCCAGTGAATAAAGTAAAGAATAAAAAAATATTGGTTGCAAAATTACATCTTTATAAATATACAATAATTTGAGTGTATAACATTATTATTGTTTCATGCTTTGACATAAAATTATTTAATCTGAATGAAATTTTAAAATATATTTTTATTTCATATATATATGAGAAATTCTTCCTAAGTGCTCTCTAGAGAAAAAAGAAGAGTCTTTGATGGACTGAAATACTTAAATACTTTTAAAATACTAAGAAAGCTTCTGAAAGCACAAATTTCATATGAACCAGTTAATTAATAAGAACAACAAATTTAGTTTAACATTTACTAAACTTGATTAAATAAAATATTGTAAACATTTTACCCATCCAAAACGTTTTCGTATGTGTCGTGAAAAACACATTCCGATATTCTCAGCTTTGATAAAATTCAATAAACATTTATCAGATGTTCATCTTTTTTAGACAGTAAATTAAGAGACAAAATGTGTTGCCTCCTGCCTCCTACGGTGAGTTTATTTTTTTAGTACAGAATAAAATTATGTTTTGCCAAATTTTAAGGAAATGTAAACAAGCTTGTCCTACAGGGTGCACAAAACGTGTAAATATTTTTTTTCCTACTAGGAATAAAAATATTCTGTAGAATGCATAAGTGATCAAAATGAGATGGGAAATTAATTTATTCAAAGTAATGGCCTGGGAATGGCAATTTTTAGAAAGTGATTTTGTTTATATATTTACATGATACCTCTAAACAAAATTGATCAATTAGATTTTTTTTTCTTTTACTGCTGTTACATCACAATAAAAATTGCATAATTGTATCTTTAAAATAGACCGAGTTTTGCTTAATTGAAAATAATGGAAACCATATATTAAATTAGGAATTGTGGTACCTCAAGAACTGGAAACGAAAGAGATAAAAGACAATATAGTCTCGCCGATTCGAAATAGAGTCATAGAAGGTCAAGCTCACAAATTTAATTTTGAATATACTCAAGTTCATTTTTGTGGGTCTGAAACCACCTTTTAAATTGTCCTATAATTGATTTAATGAAAACGATTGTTTATTTGCATTATCTCTTATTTCACTGTTTTAAATGAAAAGAAAAATGATATGAGTAATTTTTGCTTATTTTTAATGCCATCAGCTTTAAAGATAGGTATACGCAGCGTCCTATAATTGTAGCAAAAGAAAAATTCTAATTGATAAATTTGTTTAAATGACTCATAAAAAATTTATAACGTGTAACTTTTTAAAAATTATGATCGTAGTTATTTCCTTAAGATCAACTAATTTCCTACCTTATTTTGCTTTAAAGCAACAGCATTATAAATAAAAAGCTAAGGCATGCTTCAGGTTTTTTAGTGATAATATTCTATCAACTCTATATGATTACCTAAAATACCATGTTCTTCTCTGGAATAAGTGATTCATTTGCATTACATCATAATCAAATGATAAAATTCTTTACGCATGTTATCGACATTAATATTTGCATTGTCTGACGCAGTTTTATGCGTCTAAATCATAATTAACAAATGCTAGATGCATAATGAATTTCAAAATTAAACTGGTACTTGACGAGTGTAGCAAGTGAGCATAAATTTGAAAAGGCACTTGTTGATAGTATATGCTATTTTCAGCCAATTCTTATGAATATATCAAAATAAAAATCATAAAATTATCTTTTAATTAATTGCCTTCATTGTTATTCAAATTAAACAGCAAATTCCAATCCTCAACATGTAGTAGTTTAAAATCTCCAGGTAGAAACAAATTAGTTCCGAAGTATTTCGCAGGCCCTGAATTTTAGTATTCCTAACAGTATATTATAAAAGGTGGTGAGATAATCTCAGAGACATATAAATTAGTTTGTAGTTGCATGCATTACAATTAAAGATGCATTAACTTGACAAATGTGTACTTGGAATTCATGGGTTCATTCATGCAACCACCCCGAGAATCCCCAATGGAATTACTCTAATAATTCCGATATAGAACGTTAAGTAGGTAATTGAAGTGCATATGTCATTAAGAAACCTCAAAGACAATTCATTAATTTGCAAAATGAAAGATCTAAGAACACTCCACAGCTGCTGATTTCTGGGATGTTTTCGCTCACGTAATGCTCCGAATAGAGTAGGTTTGTTGGATAAACTTACACTCTATTCTTCGAAGTAAATTGCGGAAAATGTGTTATCCTATTCTGCCTAATGATTTATTTTCGTTACATAAAAGGATATGCGTATGTGAAAATAGGAAGATAATTGGTGCTCGTAGATTCAAGCAAGTATTGCCGTGATAATGCATGCAAAGTGTTTTATGAGTATGCCGCTCTGAGAAAATATCTATGCGCAGAAACAAATGTAAAATATTTAAATACCACATGGAATTGAAAAGGATTGCGAATAGCAACAGATAATTGTTTGTGACGTTTTCTAAATGAAACATTTTTATTCAGAAATATTTTTTCTTGTTCAGGTAGAAATTTGTTTCAAGTTTACAGTTTCTATTTGGAAACAGGAGGAATTATGAGAGGTAAATTAATGTATGCGTCGTTTCCTGAAGGAAACATTTTATTTTGTGAAAACTAATTCACTTTTTCTCGTTAAAGCAAAGAATGTGATTTAAAGAAAATTTTGAAGAATTTGCTTTAAGTGTTTATTTTAACACAATGGTTATCCAAACAATTTCAGAAATGAAATGAAGCACTAGATATCGTATATTTTATTTAAGAATGTTTATGTAGAGAAAGAATGCTAAATATTTAAAATTTTCTCGGAATTGAAATTGATTGTGAGAACTAACGTATAGAATAGTTTCCTGAGTGAACACTCTTCATTATATAAATTATTTTAAGGGAAATGTGGAACCTAATAATTTTTTTAAATATTCACTTACAGTTAAGAAATATTATATCCCAAAATATTTTTCGAAATAAATGTTGTTTTACAGTAAAAATTTCTAATTTTATCAAGATGTTTTAATATCCCCCCCCCGTTCTCAATTTTAGTACTTTTACTAAAATATTGATTATTATTATTTAAAAATAAATTTCAACAAATATGAGTAATGCTTTGCTATTTCATTTAAAAGATAAATATCAGGGGATATGCTCATATAAGCATCTTAACTTTCATTTAAATTTCATGTTTTTCAAAACTAAAATTATCTTTTGATTATCTGAATGCTAATTTCGTAACTTAAAAGGAAAAATGAATTTATTTTAGTGTATAATAAAAATCATCATTATAAATTTAATGTAATTTCTTTAAAAACGCACGACTCATGAAAAATTTTAAAAACATAAATTTAAAATATTATTTAAAAAGTCATCGTTATGTCAGAAAGTAATATGTAACTTACCACCCTTCAGAACTCATGAATTAATTTCACAGAATATAATTATATGTTATTTCTTTCCCTTTGAAACGTTTAATTTAGATATAAAATGTTAAAGTGGGAATTTTGTTTTATTTTATTAACTTTTTACTATTTTTTTTACTACTGTTTTCCTTCCCTTTAAACAAAAACATCCCTTAATTTCTAACGAATGCTAAATTTATTTTTCTACGATTATTTTGTCATTTGTAAATTATTATTAAAAATGCTCATATATAATTCTTGATGAAAATAAGTTACTACTAAAGATAAGATACCTACTAAAAATGAAACTCTATAAAATTAATATATTTCTTGAAAATATTGTTCTTTTATAATAATTTTGTTATGCTGAAGAAAAACTACAAAAAACATATAGCCTTTATAAATTAGCAAATGTATATACAAATAGAATGGAAAGGAAATAAGTTGATTCTCTTTTCTGAAGGATGATTCTCTTTTCAATGATTTAAAAAAAAGATTAAATATTGAGAACTTATCATTAGAATTTCTATTTCCATAAATACATTTAGAAACACTTAAGAATTATTTTATATGAAATGCTTTGAAAATGGGCATCTAAAACTGTTTTTCTAATAACTAAATAAAGAAATAGATAAGAAAGTTTTTAACACCAGACGAAAGATACTTTAAAAATTGCAAAAATTGAAGATAAATATATTTTATCAGTAAAAACAAAGTTGGTTTGTTATTCACTATTCTGACTTTGTTTCCTATTGCCACATAAATAATTATTTCTAGCTAAAAATTATGACAGATAAAACTAAAATCGATCTTTTTATTTCTGTCGTTTCGATCACATATACTTAAAACATTAAGAAACCAACAAGTTTATATACCATTTCTGAGGGACTTTAATTTGAATAATAACATACTTCAAGACAAATATTTTCATCAGAATAATTTTACATTTAAAAAATTACTTTCTAATTGTCACTTGTAACTTTTGCAGAAAGAGTAAAAAACAATTTCATTAAGATATGGTTAGATAGCAGATGAATGTTTATCTCGTCTTTTTTCTCCTACATCTTTCAATGACGGCTGAAGAATAGAATTTAGATGGCCATTTTAGAATTCAAGAAGACCAATGCTTTTTCAATCTTCCATCATTCAGTCTATATAAAAATCTATCTTCAAGAAAAATGAAAATTTCAAAAAAAAAAAAAATCTATATAAAAAGAACTTATTTAACACGTCTGCTAGTGACATGAATTTTAACTTCTTCAAAATCTATAAACACTTCTTTACATATGATTCATCTACTCTTACGAAGTTCCTCCAAATATGCATTTATTTTCGTCAGATGCAATTTTTCCATCTCTACAGTATCCAATAAAAACCAGAGTTCCATCATGGCAGCTTTCTTCTTCAGACAATGCCATCTGAATTCCGTGCCGCCATTTGGAGAAATAAATATTTTAAATGGCCTTTAGAATAGAACCCTCGAGTCAAAATTGAGTGCAGACAGCGAGGAGCGGATTGTGTTAATCCTAGTCATTTTATAAAATAAATTAGCGAATAGTGGTCCCATCCCATATTAGCGGGCAGCGCAAGCAGGCTTATTACTTTCACACCTAAATTGAGATAACCCTAGTCGAAGAGTGGGAAACGGCTCAAACGCCACCCCATTATGCACATGAGGTATTTATAACTCGCGAAGGAATGGAGAGCGAAGGACGAAAGAGCTGAAATCACTTTCCCAGCTGATGCTCAATAGCTGAATATCCTCATTGAATATTCCATGGCTCTTAACGCTATCAAGTTTTCTTCCAGAAAATTATTGCCCAGATGTAATAGCTTGATAGATACATACCCTTACTTTTCAGTGCTGTCGTGGTAATACTGGATACAAAGAGAGTGCAGTTTATATAAAAGACACTCTTAAATTTTGGATTTTTAAATTTCTTGGCTGCTGAATGAGTTTCTTGATATACATGACGCTTCAAAAATAAATGTCTGAATTAATCTTTCAGGATGTATGGTTTTTGAGAAATAATGACTAACTTAAAATCCTTTGTCTGAAAGAATATAGTTTCTCCGAAATTATTATTATTATTATATATATATATATATATATATATATATATATAATAATAATAATAATAATAATAATAATAATTATTATTATTATTATTATTATTATATATACAGTTTCAAATGTATTAAAATTATTAGGGGCGACCCGAAATTTTACTGGTGGTACACTTAAACATAATTTAAAATGCGGTGTAATTTCGTTTAAAGAATAATTTAGGCTTATCTAAATTTAAGTCCTTAATAATCAATCCAAGATAAAAAATTTACCTATTGTTATGAGGTATCATATAGTATACATTTGAAATTAAAATTTAATTTAATTTAATTTAAAATTATAGAGTATATTTACAATTTAAATTTGAATTAATTTTAAAATTTAATGTATATATACAATTTAAATTACAGTATGCACGTAAATTTCGAACTATTGAGACATAGTAAGGTAACTGATGGTATACGAGACATAATTTCAAATATAAAGGAATTTCCTTTAAAGTAAAACCCTCGATAATGGACGCAAAAACACCTTTTTTACTTCTTAATATGAAGAATTTTAGCACATTGATTCGAAATTATGCTCTTCGTTTACAATACAAAATTACTTGCGTTAAAACCACTCATTTCGTACATAGCTAGGCGTTATTTTATTCAAAATTTAAAAAAAAATATTCAAAACTTTTGACTTAATTGAAAGCAAGTGTTTAATTCCTTTAATTTATTATTTAATGGCTTCCACTAGGCAGCAAATATTCACTGCTTCACAGTTTCTTGATATATATGAGGTGTAATGACGGCTTCAAAAATAAATGTCTCAATTAATCATTCAGGCTGTGTGGTTTTTGAGAACTAATGACTAAATTAAAAGTATACATATCCTTTGCTGAAAGCTAAACACAGTTTCGAAAAAAGTTTCTAAGTAATTATTATATACATTTACAGTTTCAATATTATTAAAATATAGTAAGTTTACTGATGTTATACTTAAACATAATTTAAAATGCAATGCAATGTCATTTAAAGTATAATTTAAGCTTATCTAAATTTAATTCATTAATAACCATCACAAGATAAAAATTTTACTTATTGTCATGAGGAATCTTATAGTATATATGTGAAATTAAATTTAAAATTAAGTCCATTAAAACCCATAGTGTATATTTACAATTTAAATTTAAATTAATTATAAATTTTAATGCATATATAGAATTTAAATTAAATTAGTTCATTAAATTTTAAATTATAGTACATATTTACAATTTAAATTATATTTAATTTAATTTTAAATTATAGTATGAATTTAAATTTCAAAACTGTAGAAACATAGTAAGGTAACTGATGGAATACAAGACATAATTTAACATTTAAAATAATTTCAATTAAAGTAAAATTTGTCCTTATTTAAACTCCCGATAACCATTTCAAATACAATACAAAATTACTTACATTAAAAACGCTCATTTACAATACAAAATTACTTACATTAAAAACGATCATTTCGTGCATAGCTAGGAGTTATTTTATTTTATTCAAAATAAAAATTTAAAAAATATTTTTAATTCCAAATTTTTGACTTATTTGACAGCAAGTGTTTATTTCCTATAATTTATTATTCAATGGCTACTACTAGACACGAAAGATTCACTGCTTTATCAGTTTATTTATCTACTTTAATCCTTCAAAGTGTATACTTTGTTTTCGGATAAAGGTAGCATTTATTTAATGTCGAGAAGTAAGTAACTAGGAATACCATTTAATTAATGCCCAGGTGTGATAGGTGAGCGACCTATGCTGTTTGATACTGCTGAGATGTGTTAGGGATAAAATTTATTTTATGAAACAATAAATGAAATTCAGCTCACGCACATTAGGAGTTTTACCTTTCTACCTTTGTTAATAAATCAGTCGATTGTAACGCAGATTTGGGGAATTTTCACTGGCTAAAATTTATTTATCCTATACTAACACGAATATATAAATCTGCTTTATTAAACTTATCTGTTGAGAAAGATTACAAAACATATTTTCACTTTGAAATGTATTTAACGAACATATTATATATTTATTATAAGAAACGCACATGAAAGATGTTTACGATCGATATCGTTACATAATCATTTGACTAGACTAAATATTGAGTCAAATTAATTATAATACTTTAGCCTTAAGTAGGAAAATTTAAATTAGGAATATCACATATTTGACAGAGAAAATTGCAAGACAGTCATTAAATATACTTACGGAATAAAATTATTTGGAAGGTGAATCTTTTGCGAGCAGCTTTGTAGACAAGTTGGTATAAATTTTGAAATACTTGGAAAGATAATTTTTTTCTTTAACAAGTTTCTTCTAGATAAATGTTTCTGTAAACGTTTTTTTTAAAATTTATTCAAGATAGTTTATTGCTTGGAAAAGCTCAAGAAATAGTCTTTGTTTCTAGAAATTACAAGTGGGATGTGGTGGTTAATAAAACTCTTTTTCTCGTTTTTTTTTCTCAGAGAATATTTTCTAATTTATTAATAACCATGATCTATTATTATTCACCGTCATTCCAGCAATATTCAATTTATTAATAACCATGGGCTATTATTATTCGCCGTCATTCCAGCAATATTCAATTTATTAATAACCATGGGCTATTATTATTCGCCGTCATTCCAGTAATACTCAATTTGAAGATACACATAATAAAACAAAAAATAATTTCTTTTTCTTACCCTGAGTCAATTGTTTTCATTGCCAGAATTGGAAATTTTCAAAGCTAGTTTAAATGTAAAGATGAATTTTTTATTAATCATTTTAAAGCCAATTAATTGGCGCAATTATAAAAGTTTTCTTCCTGAAAATGTGCGCGTTTAAAAATTTTCTTTTCCTATTAAGAGTGGAGAATTATTTTTGAGAAAGAAAACTCAAAATAACGCTCCGAAGCTCCAAGATTTTTATTAAGTTAATTTAAAACTTAGTTTTATTCCATTTTAGGGGAGAACCGACATTTTAATTCCTTCGTTTCACACAACAATGACAGATCGCAGATTTTAACCTCACGAAAACTTTTTCAATGTTGAAAAATCTTTTTCCTTTATTTTTATATTTTGGCCGACCGTACTACAAAAAAAACCATGTTTGCAAGTCGCTTCTTTTTCTTTTTCTTTCTTTTTCCAGTATTCTCATGTAATTGAAATAGCACTCAGGATTATCAATCAGTTAGAAAAGCGGACAAATTTAATTTTTTGGTATCGAAATGTTTTTCAGAATTCTATTTTCCGAAAGAAAAAAAAGCATGCGAAAAAGATTGACGCTTCCTTTCTTAATCGCTTTTTTCTTTCTTTTTTAAGTTTACTTAACTCATTAATGACCACAGTTATTTTGGCTTTAAAAAATTAACATTCATTTCTAATTTCTAATTAAATGTTCTTTAAATTAATGAGTTGTATTAACAAAAGAACTTATTGTTTTTTAATCTTTAAATACTTGACGTAGGTTGAGTAGATTACACAAGTTTAAAACCCTGCGAAAAACATTTCTTTTTCAATGTAGAACATTGTTGCAAACATTTTAATAAAAAATCTCATGATAAATGTTCGCGTTCGTAAAGAGATTTATCAGGATTTTAATAACAGTGAAATGAAAATGCAACACTTAGTATCAAGATTTTTTTCTGAAATAAACTTCCGATACAGTAAAACTGACATTAAATCTTACTTGATGATGATATGAACACTATAAATTCAAAATCTTTTTAATCTCTTTTTATATGCAACAGCCGAGAATAGGTTGAAACACTAAGTCAACATAGAGCATAATTTCAGTTTATGCTATTATTTATGATAGTATAAGCCGAATCCGATATAATGAGTAACCTGAAGCCTCATATTCAAGTTACATTTCTTAAGCTCAAGCTACATAGCCATTTCATCTGAATAATAGACCATTCATTTTTTTCCTTCAGGAGATTGGTTTTTAGCATATGTATTAAAGCATGTAGGAACAAATGTTTGCATGTTTAAGTCAACTTCAGAAATAAGAATTTTTTTGGGGGGGAGGGAGATTTTTTTCTAATAAATAGCTTTATTTTCTCGTTGATTTAACTTATGTTATAGTGTTTTGCGTTCTTATGAAATTTGCTTTAAAATGAATCTAAAAAATTATTAAAGGTACTCGATCTGAAAGTGTGAAATAATTCAAATTAATTTTTAAAGTCCTGTCATATTGAGTGAATCACTTCTTCAAAAGTAAAAAAGAGTTGTTAGAATTAATAAAAGAATTTTAATCACAATAAAACTTTCCGATTTCAGTTTTGTAAATTATTTTTTTTAAAAATCACATTTTTTATGTCTTTTATATAAACATTTAACCCATACAAAAGATAATGATTATTTTTAATTCAAATAAAACTAATACGCATAGTTTTTTAATAAGATAACCATTTTTCAACGGATGATTTCTTTCCACTGAAATACAT
This sequence comes from Argiope aurantia, assembly GCA_026543865.1. Taxonomy (NCBI): domain Eukaryota; kingdom Metazoa; phylum Arthropoda; class Arachnida; order Araneae; family Araneidae; genus Argiope; species Argiope aurantia. Next base: position 1,401,396 of record JAPMOR010073066.1, read on the forward strand.
GCCTTTGTCTTTCTTTTGTGATTTTACTACATGTTAGTTAAGTTATGTTAACATTCCGTTTTAAAGCAACACTAGGGCTATTTTGGGATGGTCCTCGTAATTTTGAGCAGCGGTCGAATGACGAGGAAGACACCTAAATTAGCACCCCCTCTTCAGACTTTCACACCGACCAGCGGGAGTTTTATTACAAGGTCAGAGTTCGCATACAAATCTTCAAACATACAGCAATCACTTTATTTGTTTTTGTTCAACTTCTCTGAATCTTGTCCGTTTTAGCTCTCGTTCAATTGGGAGAGGTATAGCATTGAGGAGGACGGAGTTTGAAACCAAACATGTATATAGAAGAAGCATGAACCTAAAGACTTGATAGAACTCTATTTGTGATACCTAAATGTTCCTCAAATCAAAACAGTTTTCATCAAAATTTTTCCTTACCTGACCTCAAAATAGTTTTTCCTTTTAATAATCAGTCATCGCAATAATATTTTAAATTTAGTATGTTTTTCTCAATTCAAATTAAATATTTTAATGAGCAGTCAATAAAATACATCAACGCCTGTCTCATGAAACAAATTCTTTCGAATTAATGTTGCGTTGAGAACAATTTGGATGAAGGAGCGAAGAACTGAAAATACGATATTAAGACACATTTGGCAACACAACTTACCGTAGAGTATGCATGACAAGTTAATGTGCTTACGATTTCGAATGATAATGTATGTTCATAAATTAAGCCGATTCGTTTCATTATTTGTAAAAAGCAATGTATGATAAAAAAAAATATTGATTCCTGTTTCTTTTCAAGTTTTAATGCCTGAACTCTCGCATCGCATGCATTATTTTGCTTTAATTGCATATATAATTGTTTTAAGTCCTAAGTTGCATGAAAAATTGCTGCTTATCATTTTTCTGAAAGAGCTAATTTTTTATTTGAAAGTAAATGTCTTGTATAGTTTTTAAGCAGCATCCTTTTTTCTGGAAGTAGCTATTTATATAAAAGAGAATAATTTCTGTACAGGAATTTTCGACATAAGTGAACGCAAATATCATTTAATTAGAATTTCCACAAAGGAATCTATGATACAAAACCACTCAATATTTACCAATCTGTAATTTGAATTTATATTTTCAGAAATAAATTTTATCGCTGATAGTTTTTATAGTAATTATCTATAGCTAATGAAATAATTTTAACAAGTTCATGACGTAGGTACAGAAGATTAATTTCTAAAAGCTAGTTAATTGACAAGTTCAATGATTTAGTGATTCTAGAAAAATTGTTCATACTCAAACTCTTTAACAGTTATCAGTTTATTTCTCTTAGGCTAATTAATTCAGATAATTTCTTATTTCTTTAAATATTTCTTTTCTTTGTGTTATAAAATCTGAAAGACAATTCATTACATTTCATAAATTTATATTAAAACATTAACTATGCGGAAATACCAAAAGTCCTCCAGAAATCAGTTAAAATCTACGCTACCCGAACATGATAAAAGTTATTGGTTTTTATATTAACCGCTTTTTACTTTTGAATTACTTTATTCACAACTTTGTGAGATTATTAAATATATCTAAGTAATTTCTATATTAATTTTTAGGAACTATATTAATTTGTAGGCTTTTAAATTTGTAGGAATTATGTTTTTTAGTCATTTCGTAAAATAAATATCATTTTAGACTTATGTATGTTATGACAAAAAAATGCATTTAATCGAACTGCACTGTTTTTTGTGCATACTTTTGACTTGTTTCTTAATTTGCTTTTATCATGATAATTTTCATATACCACTGAATGTTACAAACGAACGCAAAATGGTATGAATCGATATATCTTTTTATTTCGAGAAGTTTTATTCATCTTTTCATTTACAGATTTCCCTTTTGGTGCAACATTATCTGCATCAAGCAAGATAAGAATCTGATTCAAGCTCCCCAGGTAAGTCACGTTTACTCTCATTAATTGAAAGTAATAATTAAATTCTAAAATTTTGAATATACCGTTGAAAATCATTAGAAAATATACCGCGGAAAGATATAAACAATCCCTTTTGTTTTGTTTCATTCTTTTATTTTCGTCACACGTTCCAACAAGGCCTGTGGCGAAAATATGCGCATCTAATGCCCCACCCCTATATAAAGCAAATTTCTATGCAAGAGCATAAATCTGTGCTGTAAATATACTCCGCTGAATCGTATCAATTATCTTTCGCTTATCGTACCATGTAACAGCGAATCATCCAAAGAGACAGATTCATTTGATTTTGCATTACCCGCACCACTATTAATTAATACTGTGCACATTTCTGCAAGAATTTCTGAGAAATTCCTAAAAGCGGGCTCTTCTCTGTCAACAATAAATATTTTATTGAATCTTCCCAGTATCTATCGTATCTGTGAGACAGTTGTATGTAGCACATGCTAAAATTGGGTAAGTATTCAGCTTTTGGTTCCTTCTGATTGGCGAGAAATTTCATTTTGGAAGTCTGCTAATTTCCTGTTTTATCGTCTTGTTTCGATGTATCGCCGAAAATTAGTTAATCCTGGCTGTTATTTAGATGTATGTTTTCGTTAATTATTTCGTAAAACGTCTCGAGCAAGCTGTGTTTCAGCAGAGGAATTTATTGATGCTGTTGTTAGTTGTTTCAATTCATGATTAGCCCTAACTTACATCTGGAAGATTTAATACATATTTTATTCTAGAAAAGGCTACTTTGAAGTTTTTAGACTAAAGACATTAGGGGGAAATTTAACTTTAAAGAGCAGTTATTGGATATTTTGAGTGAATTATTCTAAAAAAATAAGATTATGGTCAAATAGCGTATTTACGAAAGTTTAATTATTTTGTGACCAGGAAAAGTTTTCTAAAATGTTATATTTAATTTTTTATAAATTCGTAGTGTTTATTATTTTATTAAAATTAGAATACGACAAACCTAATTGTTTGATCATTTGAAAAAGATTTTAAAGTATCTTAGCATATTGGAAAAGACAAATTATCACGTAATTTTTTTTTATCTAAAAGATATTGATGATCTTCTTTAATGCTTATCACCGTTGAAATAAAAGATTTTCATTTGAAAGTAGAATACAAATTTAAAAAATAAGTAGATTTACATCAAAAGTATTACGTAGCTTAGATATGTTTAAAAATTACAATATACAAGTTGATAATTTTTAATGCTAAATGAATCTACTTTTATTGAAATAAATGTATTTTGTACAAAATATCTGAAATGCTAATAGCAAAAATAGATGTATTCCAATGATTATTCAGGTAAATAGGTACTTATCATTTAATGGCGAAAAATTCGATTATCTTTTAAAAGTTTTAGGGCAATACGTATGATTATAATTTCAAATGCTCTTGAGGGCCTATCAATAGTCAGACTACATTATTTTTTCTTGCATTGAATTTAAAATCAAAGGAAATAACTGAAAAGCTCCAATGTTGCTTCAAATATTTAAAATTTTTTAGTGAAGCATGTCCTTGGAAGAAATAAACAATATAAACGTTCATAGAAAACGATAAAAAAAATAAAACGTCACACAAACTCAAATGTTTAAAATATCATTATAAAGCATGTCCTTGATGGAAATAATCAATATAATTGTTACAAGGAAACTTATTAGAATTTAGAAACCATGATACAAAAATTATGACTTCTAAGAAGAGCTTATTAGAAATAAATGATATCTTTGAAGAAAACCTTGAATTTTTATTGTTGACAATTTGTGTCGCTTTTCTGAGAAGTATACTTGAAATTGTTACATTTTGGTTTTAGAAAGAAAAAGAAACCAAGTTGTTACAAATTGTAAATTTTAAATACTTCCAATTTGAGTGTTTCAAACTTCTTGGTTCTCGTAAAGGGGGAAAAAAATAACGATAGAAATAAGACCATTTTCAATAATTTCAGTCAAGTACTAATAAGATTTAACAACAAAAAGAGCTTTCAAAAACTACAAAATCAAATAGAGTGAATTCCGAAAACTGATTCAATAAGTTAAGAAATAGATAGAGTTTCCTTTCTAGAGCGTGAATAGGAAAACACTTCTACATTTGCTTTGAGTCTCCAGAGTCTCATTTGGTACGACAGTGTGAAAACAAAACACAGGATAGATCCAAACTGAAGAAAGGCCTGATAAAGACTCTAGTTTTTCCTTTATTCAAGAAGACTTCTGAGACTGAAAATAAGCAATACAAAAATGCTGTCTAAAATTTAATGAAAAAGTCAGGCAAATAGATATTGATTTTAAAGCTAAAAGTAAAATTTGAGGCGTCCTTCAAAAATGATTTGATACACTCTTTATTAATTATGTAACATTTCGTTATTATCATATATATTGACATGAAAGATTAACTCTATAGGCGAACTGTTGCTGTTTCTTAAAAGTCGTCTGAAGTCCTCGGTGCAAATGACTGTTATTTTGAAAAGGATATACCTTCATCTAATTCATAAATTCTGTGCACTAAATTACGATTCTGATCTGCCAGATGAATAGATAGATTGATGAGCATTTGATAGATTTCGTCCATGATGATGAAGCATCGAAATGAAAAATGTCATTCATGTAACTGTTTCAAGTCTTTCACCTCCGGTTATGACTATTGTTCAGAAAAAGTGGCATTGCATACACATTCACTACATAATAAACTCGGAAGTGCCATAAATGAACTATGAGATTCTTAAGAATTGACTAAGTTATTAGTAGTAGCAAAACAAGTCAAAATGAATAGAACAGAATTGGGGTGCATAAAAACAAATAACTTATGTTGTGCTTATATATTAGTGTTTCGGCTTTGCTCAGGAGTCATGTTGGTTTGATAGGGCTTAGGTAGGAGGAAGTTTAACCATTAATTAATCTTTCCGATGTCATGGTATCCTTCGAGTTATTGCCGCCGTATTCAGCAATTTTTTTAAGTGTTCCCAATTTTATTTTTGTTTCGTTTTTCAATAATGTCGAGGAAAGAATGCATTCAGAATTTAAAACTGAATTTTGGAGTAATACTCGCATTTCCTTTCGATTAGCTTCTATCGATTGAACATTATCATGATCCTGACAGTTACACTTTTACTTATTTATTTATTTTTGAGTAAGGAAGTTTTTAAACTCGGATATTCAGCAAAATCTCGTTGAATTTTTTGACGATTTGTATGTAATTATATACACCATCTAGGAACTCTCAGTTTAAAATGTTATAAAATAAAATATCTAAATGGTTTATTCCCTCCTATTTAATTTGAAATAAATAATATATGGACAAAAGAAAGCCATAAGATATCTTTATTAATTTATATAATGTTTTAACTTTCAATAGAAAAGAACTTTACGGCATTTCCTTAGTACTCGAAAGAAGAATTGTTAAAATTTAACTTAATAACTATTTTAAAAACTCTAAAAAAAGAAGGGATTCATAAGTTCCTATAATAATGTATATCGATATTTTTGAGAAGAAAAATATTCTTAAAAAAGGCTTATTATTTGATTTATGCGAATTATTATTAGCTTTCTTCGTTAAATATATGAATATTTTTAATTTCATAACAACATTCTCAAGCTTTTTATTAAGTGGATTAAACGCAACAACAAAAATATCTCGGATCTATAGTGCATTTTTAATGGCATTTTCAAGACTTTTATCGGTTTTATAAATGAAATACCATATGCATGTATATATGTGTGCAAAATTTCTAACTAATATATGTTCTAAAACTTATTTCCTTCTCTTTAACTTTAACTTCTAAGTTGCATGAACTTTGATTTTTTTCAGTGGAATGAAAACGTTGTGATGGCAAATTCACTTCTGAAATTGCACGATTTTAAAATACTTTCTTCCAGTATTTTTTTTCTACGTTCTGCCTTCCATTTGAGTTCTATATACCGTACTCGCCATTGCAAATCCATTTTTAAATACTTAGGGATAATATCAGGCCATAATTTTACTGTATGTCATTACTGGTAATCAAGACAAAAAAAGAAAAATACCACTTCGGATCAAGCAAAATTTTCAAATCGCAACGAGTTTCCGTCATCGCCTGTATGAGGGGAATCATTGAAA
>JAPMOR010073066.1:1407856-1420788 GCA_026543865.1 Argiope aurantia
AATTGCCTTCAATTTGATATATAAACATTTGTATTTAAGTGAAAATTAATATATTCTAAAAGCATGCAAAGCTGAAAAACATGAAACTTTCCAAATATGTCCACACTTTTGGCCACCACTCTCTCTCTCTCTCTCTCTCTCTCTCTCTCTATATATATATATATATATATATATATATATATATATATATATATATATATATATGTGTGTGTGTGTGTGTGTGTGTGTGTGTGTGTGTGTGTGTGTGTGTGTGCGCCACTGACGAATTAGATAATCTGTCCGAACCATACTTTGTTAAGAGTAAGAATAACACACTGGTGTAACGCTTTAAGAACACCACACTGTATGTAACACGATGATTGCTTTGAGAATAGAAACATTATCAAAATATAGAATCAGGAAAAAATATACACTATTTTCTGCATTCATGAAATACATTAAAATAATCAAGACACTGAGATATATAAAAGAAATATATGTTGTGAGTAAAAATTTCATTTTTATTTAAATTAATTGTATGCAGTTAGTGAAAATGAAAAACACACAAATCACTCAGAATTACCAAAGAAAATTATGTTAATTTGATCAAATAAATCATTCGCAAACTTATATGGAATATTTGAAGTCGTTTAATAATGTCTATTGACAAATGTCTTTCAAATAAACTTCATTTCTTTTTAAGTAAGAATTAAATGTCCTTAAAAATATCAATGATTCGAGAATTACTTCTTTCGGTAACAACAATGCCCATTTTTCAGTTGCAGGATAATGTTGTCTGCCTTTTCTATGAAGTGTATCGATAAAAGTTTCTCAGATCCGTGTTCGAGTTTTTAATGACATTTTTAAGGCTTTTCTCAAAGGCCACTCTTTACACGGGGAATTTAATAATGTAAAAAAATATATTAATAACGGCTACGACAATCCATCGTAGCCGTACTCGATCGTCTGTACCAAGGTTCCTTTCTTACTGTACAAATTACCTTTTTGGAAAACCTAAAGTGCTTTATTGCGTTAAATGATTTCCGGGACGCAATCAAAATAAAATTTCTTTCCCTGCAATGATTATTATTTCTTTGGATGTGGAAGCAAGGCAGAATAATATTCTGAGACATGTTTCGAACTACGTTTCCAATGTCGACTGGAATATATTAAGGGGGAACAATAACAAAAAAAAAGCTCTAACAAGTAACTTCATTTAAATATGGATGTTTCCAAAGCGGATTGCTACGATTTAAATGAGTTTTAGGGGGACATAAAAACCAGTGTTCCTGCTTCCCATCGATTGCCGAAAACAATTTTGCTGTCCTCGACTGCTGAGTAAAAAGAAACAGATTAGCAACACAGAATAGGCAATCAGAAGTTCAATTGAAAATCTAATATCGTGTAATTTATTGAAGTGTTTGTCGCTTGAATAATGTATGATTCTTTCGAGGTAATCAGTCATTAGGTAAAAGAATAAATTACTGAATTGAATTAGATCCTGATCCCACGTTGACTTCTTTTGTTCGCTCGATGTGCTATGGGTTATGAAGCAAAAACAAAGTATTAAGAGATTGTTTAACTGAAATTTGAGTTTAAAATTCACATTAAAAAAGATATTGTTTTCTGCATGTAAAGAAATTTTATTCAGTGATTTCAGATAAGAAATAAGCATTGAGATATTGCCTTAATCGAAATATATTGTTTCTTATAAAAGAATGTACTAAACCTTAGAAATTAAAAAATTAGTTTTTATTGTTTAGTGATATTAGAGTCCTATTTTGAAGTAATGAAAGGGTAAATTTAGGATAGACCTTAATTTTGAATAGTGGCTTTCTGAAAAGAACTGCATTTAAGATTTTATATTAAAATTTCCATACTGTTCCAACAGCAGGACGTTTGAGGCTTGAATTCAGATTTAAAGCATACGAAGCCCCACAATGCATTGGGTAACACAATTTTCATTGACACGAATCTGACACTAACTTTTTACTAACTTTTGGGTGTTGTGAATCCAAATATGATCTTAGTGTTTTTTCTAAAATCTCAATTCTGTATAAGATAAATTACCCTTCAAGCTCTTCAAAAGCATGCAGTTTATATGCTTAAAATAAAAAATAAAAAAAATGAAAACAATGAATGTACTTTATCCCAAACTATTTCATTCCTTTAAAAGTTTCATTTCTTCTATCCGTCAAACTGTGTGCAAGTCATAGCAATAGATATAAAGATTTGGATCTATATTTTTTCTCTTATTCAGTTATGGTACAATCCCGTCGAATCCTCCAACAGATGTTATTAAGCATATATTCATCTTATGTTCATCGATTCCGACTTCCCATGACCCTCACATTTCAATTGAATAATTTTCTTTGCATATCACTGATGGCAGCAACATTTCCCAGGAACCACCCAAGATAGTAAAGAAAAAAATGAACTTTGACGTTGTTTTTGTTCTAGTCAAGCATTTTGTAGGAATCCAAGAGTTTCTGGTCAATTTCTTTGAAATTCCTTCCTCCTGTATTTCCAAGAAACGGCATGGTGATAGTCAAGCATTCTTTGCAATTGTAATCCCTACTTTATCTCTAAATGAGCTGCCAAATCTGAAAATACGGTTAGAAAATGCCGTAATGCAGAACTTGTATAAGCATCTTCAGTTGGCAAAGCTTTAACTAATCGTTTCATAAAATCTAGTAACCACACACTTAATCACTATGATCACATACTTCAAAGTGCAGCAAAACCTATATTCATATGCTAGGTGAATGATGTGGAATGAATGCTGAAGGTAGGCTAAGAATACTCTCTATTAAATTAATTTTTTAGATATATCTTGGTGCTTTATTGCGAAAAATAGCTGTCATTTATAGGATCTCTAGGGTCTTGCGAAATCGTAGGCATTCTATCAATCCGCACACGAGGAAGGCATTCGCATTCGATCAATAATTCATCCATCCCAGCTCCAGTAATAGCATGCAGATAATTGGTAAATAAAAAGCCTGATGCGATATAAGAAACCAACTGCAGTTTCAAAATCATTTTATTTATTTTAGTCAAGATCAGTTGAAAACTGTAAGCCCACAGAAAATATGCTCAAAATTACCCCCCTGTTTTATTATTATTATTATTTTAATGCATCAGGAGAGAATCGATCTTAATAGGTTTATAGTTAAATCGCATCGAAGAAAATGTGAATCACAGAGAAAATGTAAATATAAAAATTGATTTAAAGAATCCAAAAATTGCTTATTAGGAATGATTTGATATCCGACAAAGGACTTGTTGAATTCTCTATGATGTCATCTTTTTAAATTTTTTTTTTGTTAACTGACGTATTAATTAAACTGATTATTCATGTCAAAGATCTTTTAGTCTGTACAATATTTTTAGGCAGGGTCAGTATATTTTAAGTTCTAGAGATAGTGATATAAAACGCGTCTGTCAAAGGACAATCCTCTACATAGTTATTTTGAATTATTACTTCGAATTTATTTGGAATACTTTAATCTCCGCAGACACATCGATCTTGGCAACCCAGGCCAAACCTAAGTAACGTAAGACTTATATACAGGACCATATATACGATGGAGTTTTGATATAGTCAATTTTTAAACCAGATACCAACAACCCCGAATCTTAAAGCTTAACTCCAGACTATTTACATCCAGAGAAATACAACCCGACAGAGAAAGGGATTACAGTCCTACAATTTTTCATGTGAAACAATTTTTCATTTCTTATTATTAATAAATGGAAATAGATTTCTTAATTTGTGAACTTAAAGAAACTTTATATTCTGTTATATTTCATTATATATATAAATATGACAATTTTTATTTGTAATATATAACCGACATTAAATCAATAAAAAGTAATAAATCAAAGTTGAAGAAAATTGTACGAAAGAAATCAAGAATAAAGATTTCTTATTACTGAAGTTATCTGTCAAATATTGATTGTGTGTAATGCTTTGCTCCTGAAAAATAGGTAAATGGCTGTTTCACGAAACAAAATCAATTTATATTTTGTTGCTAATATATAAATGATTTTGAGATTAAAACGATGCGAAGTGCAAAGATTGAAAGTGAAAGAAATTATACTACACGTTATATGTGTAACTAAGAAAAAAAATTAGTCAAACGTCTTCGAGGAATAAATATTTATTATTAATAAATAATAGAAACTTCTTCCGTTACCTTTACCACTTCAAATTTAACAAAAGTTTGAAGAAGACTTCATATACAACAGCCTGTCAACTATAAAAACTCTTCTTGCATATTATTTATTTCATTACTAATTTTAGTCCATTCCTATTGTTTAAAAATATGTTCAGAACCATATTATTTGGTAATTTATACGGCAAGTCAAATTTTAACATTCTGTAAAATGCAGGAATAAGAATCAGTCCGTTGGAGCATAGGACAGCATACAAGTTTTGAAAATAATGACGAAAATATTTTGAAAAAGTTTCACAACTTGATATTTGAAAAAATAAAAACAATTGTAAGTTTGTGAGAAATAAAAACTGAAAAAATTATAGAGAACAAGTCGTAGGACTTACTGCTTTGAATATGTGTCAGTTTTACAAAACAATAAGTTGGCAGCTTTCATTAGGTTTTTCAAAACTTGTTCTCCTTTATTATTAACCGACTGACTATTCATTCCGTTAAGCTGCTACATATTCATTACCCTAGACCAGATGTTTGGTAAAAGCAATCACACTGTCTACCACTAATTGAAATGCGATGAATAAATATACATACGGAAGTGACTTCAAGCTTGTGAAACTATCACTCTTCTACGATGGATAGTTATTACCGTTTTTTAAAACAAATGAATAAACAGCATAAGACTTATTAAAAATTTATTCTATTAAAATGATTAAGATTTAAAGTAAGTAATAATGTTGTAAATCCGTGTTTTTTAAAAATATTTTCTACTTATTTACTAATCATTAGCATCCGAAATATATTTTAACTATATCATAATATTTAAACGATATCATCTTTAGGACATCAAGTATATTTTAAAGCATATTTTGGATTATTTAATTATTAAAAACATCCATTATTGTACTTATGTAAGAAAAAACAATTGCTGTTCGATAAAAAATACTAATTATTATTATCCCATTATAAGCGATCAGCATTCAATAAACTAAAGGTGGATAAAACAAAATGTTAATTTCGAACACGAATTGTGAGTTATATTATGATAAAATATTTCTCAAACTAATCAAATTATAATATTTTGCATTTGAATCAAGGATTTAAATGCTTTCACTTTCATTTATTTCTATAGATAGCTTGTTACTTTTCTTAAAGTTATATTAATTGAAAGGTTGTAACGCTAATATTTATTTGATATTTTTCGAAAGCAGCTACTTACTAAGGTTAGATGAATGTTGAATAGAGAAACACTTAAAAGGCGAATTACTATTGCACTTCTAAATATTTATCTTGAATAGTTGGAAGTATAGTTCCTGAAATAAAATATACGAAAAGAAAGCCAATTTCTAGTCAAAAAAATATTTTTTATTTTATTTTACAATTGCGTTTATTTGTGCTAAATGCAACCCATCCTTTCTAATTTCTTTAATGTCCTTATTTCTTATTGCAAGCGTTAAAATTCTTCGGGAGAACATGGCAAAATAGTGGGACGTCTTCGTTCATTTGTTTTACTGAAAGAAAGGCTTCAGAATAAAATAATTTACTGAATATTTATAAAAAGACGTTGATTCGAAAATTATTGCAGATTGACGAAAAAAATCATGAATTTTATTATTCTTATATTCAGATACAGTTAAATAGTTCGTAATCATTCTAGCATTTTCCTGAAAAATATTAAGACAATATTCTCGTTCAAGGAATGTGTAGAATATAATGTAGTTTAATATCATTACTTTTAAACTCTCCTTTCATACCTTTATTCTAACATATTTTTCTTTTTTAGAATTCACATTTTCATCTATTCTTAAAAAATTTATGTTCTCTTTAACTGTTTACACTTGTATGCCAAGATTACCTCTGCTTCTAAGAGACTAATGATTTTAACATTCTTCTTCATTAGTGATTCTTATAATAGTCAGAAAATAAGACACACTTTCAGATTAATGTCTGGGAATTAAAACAAATCAATAAACATATTTTTCAGCTTCCTAAACAATAAAATAAATGCATCTTATTATTTATTTTTCTAAGAGAAAAGGCTGGCTGATTTTTTGTTAATTGTATGTTGTTTCAGCTTAATTTTTATTTTTATATCATCTATGAAGAGCACAAATAAAAGAAAAAATTGGAAAAAGATATATTTAAAATTTAAAAAATACAAAAAATGGGATATTATCTCTGCTTGAGAAGAATATTTTTAATGTAATAATCACTATCATTCTGCATTTTTATTATACTGTTTCTGTACATTGTATAAAAAAATTCTCTGAAAAGTGTAGATACATTTTACTTCTTAGCTAATCGTCGATGCTAATTGTAAGTAGTTTTTGTTCAATTTTCTCGCTTTGTTCTTAAATAATATTAGTTTCACGGATTTATACTTTTATTCTTTTCTTTTCGAATTACACATAAGGATAATCCTCTTCCGTTTTTTTCAAGTTTGAAGAATTAATTTGTAGAAGATATTTGTAGAAGTTCTATTAAGTTAGGAGTAAAGCCTCTATGTCTTTCTGAATCTGAAAACATTCTTAGACATTATTTACATTATTTATACAAAAGCAAAGGTACATGAGACAATAAATTAATTTTCGTTCATTCTTCTGGAGGTTTATTTAAAAAAACTGCCAATTCCATAACAGAAAGAACAAATACTCATAACAGAATGTTCTTATTACAGTTTTTCCGTTAAATTCAAGGTTAGAAAATTTTTATACTTATTGTTTATTTTTCCCCTTCTGAGCTTGAAATTTTTACAAGATTCATTAATCATGCTTTCGTAATAGAACCAGAGTTTATTTTAGAAATGACATGAGCCTTATTTATTCATACAGAGCTTATTACCTCATAATTTAATTAATGTCTAAGTTAATCGTATAATACTTCGTTTGCATTTTGTTTTACAAGCAAATCTTAAATTATATAATAGCTTTCAATTTTTATTTTTTCATTCTTTGAAGAATATAAATTTGATTTAATTAAAAAAAATGTTCATTAATAGTTCCTGCATTAAATATCATTTAAATGCATAAAATATTTGCGTTCTTTTCACTCTCTGTATATATATATATATATATATATATATATATATATACATATATCTTTTAGCCAACAAATGAATATTTTTGATGAAAGCAAGAGAGTCTCGAGCATTTTTAATGGTGGCTTTTGTCATGTCATTTGCATCAACCATCGAATTTCTTATTTCAGTAAAAAGTAATGATCTCCGAAAAAGTCTAAGGGAACGTGAAAATACTTTAAATCATCCTCCTTGAGTATTTTTGCACTTCTTTCCGAAGGCTCTTAGTATATGCTATTTACATTTATTAACGTCTGGAGAAAAAGGCGTCACGAGAAGATTCGTGCTTACATTTTTCTTCTGCATGTCACGCATATCTTACGCAAGTTTCAAAATGACACGTTAATGTATAATTTTCTAAATGAGAATGCGTAAGGTATACATTTTATTAAGGTATTTTGCACCTCTTTACTAATGAATACCGATTTCTTTTATTTTTCTTTCTCTTCAAATGTGACTTAGATCTTTTGTTTTACGCAGAAAAGCAGAAAATTTAAATAATAATTTAAAAGCAAGCAGAGCTTAGAATTATCTATTTAGTTAAAGTAATTAGACTATTTCTTAAAAAAGAAGGACCCTGGGGAATTCTGAATTTTAAACAATTGCTCAGCAGAAAGTATTTTCCCGTCTATTCAGAAACTTTTAAAAGTTATTTTGGATCCTTATTGGTTTTGATGATTGCAAGAATGTTTCATAATATTAACAAATATCATTAGAAACAAAATGCTGGGAAATATCTTTTCCTGCTATAAATTCATATACTTCTATAGGTTTGAAAGAAATATTTCGTTTTTCTGATCTTTATATTTAGTAGTTGAATTTAAAAGTGGACAGAGATGAGAAAAAGAATTTCAAGATCACTCAGCAAAAATGGAATAATTTCATAATTTTCACATATATGATTCAAGATTTGACAATTCTAATCCAATTATGTGTTAAGTCAATCTGCTTAGACAGTAAATATTAGTGATAACAGCAAGGCAATTCATATTTTTTTCCATTTGTAAAAGCTGGCATATTTGGCAATATTAGTACTTCTGTTTGTATAAAAGTTTTCGAAAATTTGCCTTTTACAATTAAAGGTAAAAGGAGATTTAAAAGGAAACAAAACAACTACTATAACAGAGTAAAAATTTTATTTAAAAGCTAATTTTATGAATTTCATATAAATGCTTATAAGGATTTAATCCTCATAATTTTTATCCGTAAATTAAACATTCAAATTATTTAGTTAGCGAATGTTATTAATAATCTTGCTGTGCAGTTTGTCACTTGCATACTCGTAGTTTCATAGAATTGTATATGCTTGGGAGAAACTACTACTTTCATGAAAATTTTCCGATATTTACGATACTCACTAAAAAAAGAATAAATATAAAACAAAACGAAAAAGCAAACTCTAGATTAAATAAATAGCACAATCAAGTTAAACACTAATTTTATAATTATCATATAAATGATTCAAGAGATGAGGCAAACATCATGATTAAATTATTTCTAGGTAATTCCGTTATTTCATAATTTAAACACAGTTAATATACAAATGTTTTATATAAATTCTATATTTCTAGCTATAAAATTCTATATAAAGTTATAAAGATTGGCAATGCTGTCACTGATAATCAATATTTTAAGTTGAAACTTTTATAAGAAAAACATGAAATTAAATGACAGATATATTATTAATTCATGATGAGTTTAAGACAAAACTTGAAGCCCTATAGATTCACTAACGCAGTTTATAGAACATGGCTCAAATTTGAAGTAAATTATTACAAAATTTCTTTAGATTTTACCAAAACATACTTCATTTCAAATAATAATAATAATAATAATAATAAATTTTATGTTGCTTTATTTGCACGGAATTTATTTTAAGAAGTAAATAAATGATCAATCTAAAACTTCATTCTATTATTTTTTAAAGTTTTTAGAAATTTATGTAAAAATGAATTTAATTCATTTTGTTTTTCAAGATTAATGAAAAATTATCCCTATCTTATAGAATAAAAGTGGATCGTAATTTTGTATAAATAATTGTTGAACACATCTTTTATTTTTCATTCATTTTTATCGATATGTGGAGAATATTATTTATTTAGCAGTAAAAATTAGGAAAAAAATGTCTTATATTTATAAACAACATAAAAATATTTATTCTTACAAAGTGACACATAAAAGTCGTTATTTATAGCTAAATTACAATAAAAATGTTTCGCTTCAGCTTTAAGTATTAATAATCTTGTTGAAAAATACTTAAAAGAAGTAAGCGGAAACATGATTACACAAATATATTTTCATAACTCAATGAATGCTTTTTTCGACAATTCTTTTTTACTAATTATACAAAAGAGACCATTAATTACCAATTATAAGCGGGAGCAACCATTTATTTTTTACTGGGAAAAAGCAACAATAAGCACAAAAAAAATCTGCCTTGTTTAGAATCTAAATAACCCAGCGAATTTAAACAACAGAAATTTCCGGTGGCTTCTTCGTACTGAAACGTATAATAAAGGTATTAATAATGCATTAATGGAATTATAAAATGTTTACTATCATCAATAATCTCCTTTAACGTTGTTAAATGAAACAGATACATATCAAGGTTTTAATTAAACAAAATGAAAAATGAGTGATCCGATTATTCTTCAAAATAATTAATTATCTGACATCTTAGGATCCAACGACAATTAATTTTCGCTTCTTAAATTTGAAATAGATTAACGTTAGAGTATGAAATAAGCGAAACTTTTTACTTCCTTCTTTCCCAAATGTAACCCGGTCCAAAAATATTTAGGTTCTCTTCAAGATTGGAGGATGAGAAAGTATTCTTAATTTTAAAGCCGTTTTTTTTTCAATTAATCAATCAGATTATAATTTAGAATCACATATTAAATTTGTACTTTAAAAGATTTTGCACTTTTACTGCGAATTTAAATCTTATATATTCTTAACTAAGATTTTAAGTTGGCAATAAAATCAATGAAATAGTGATTATTCGTTAAATGTATAGCCTTTATTGATATCATATTACACTGAAAAGCTTTGCTTCTCAAGTAAACAGCTGGAGCATTTAAGGAAATGAATAAACTTAAAATTTTTCATCCAACGACGCGCAAAAACAATTTCTAATTCTATACGCTAAAATTTAAAAATATATAGACTATTACAAATTTTAATTTCATTTCGATCTTATTTTTATGTTTTATTTACTCATTACGTATGTAGAAACATAGAGAAAAAGTTACATCAGCATCATAGTCGAACAAATTAATTTTCTATAAATTTGATTGAGCGAAGTCTGGAAATTAATATGAGCATTTCTAAAAACATAAACAAAACAATATTATTATTTTTAAAATTATTCATCAGTACAGATAATAAATACGTAGATTACATATATATATTTTTTTTCATAGTGTAAAGACGACTTCGATTCTCCATTATTAATTATCTGTAACAGTCCATTTATAAGATGAGGTCTTGCTTTGAAATGTCGGTTTAAAATTAAAATATCTAAAAACCGTATGCATTTTTAATATAGTTAGGTATTCCTGATAAACCATTAAGGAAAACATCCAACTACTATTCTTCAATGTGTTCTGTTTATAAATGTTCCCCTTTCGTATTCTCCTCATAATTCAAGCTTAAACACTCTTCGCGTAAACTCTAATTGTTACGTCAGCCCTTTGTAGAAAGTGAAATTGGAACATATTTCACTAACAAAGAAAGTTGTAATCCGAAGTGGTTGTCATCATAATAAATCGAAATCTAAAAAAATATATATGTGAAATGTTTTAAGTATCATCATTCATAATTAGTTAGCATTTATTTTTTTCCAACAAATTTAATAGAAAACTGGTTGTTTAATGAATTCACAATAAAGCATAAAATTAACATATAGATAAATCTTATCACAAATGTTTATAATCTACAAAACCTCAAGAAAAACAATATAATATCTAACAATACGCCTAAAATACACTGAGAGGAGTGGTATCAGGAATGAAACACCATATAAATCTTCCCGTATCAGGAAAAAACTACTTAAGTGAAACAAAACCGATTTAAAATATGAAAGCCCATATTTAAAAAAAATTATTTGTACGAAGAACATTTCCGATGAAATGTTTGACGAGCTTTGTGGCAATCCAAGCATCCGTCGAGGGCATGCAAAGCAAATAGAGCAAAAGGTAAAATGCTCCATGCATGCAAAACTCAGCCATCGAAGGAATATTTTCTTTCCTCTTTTGAAACGAACTCTAGAAACTCTCAACTTTTCTCTCGACATTTTCAACCTTAACTCAATGAACCGATAGGATACAGTGAAAAATGGAAATCGAGTGCTTTATTTTTTTATTAGTAGTTACTCATATCCTATTCCCTATTCACAATTTCCCTGTCAGGGAGTTCGCGCCTTCCTTTATCCATATATAATAAAAAGCAAAGAAAAACTCCCCTCTTAAAACAACGTCTTCGCATAGCTTACCACATTTAACATGCTATCTATGAACCTAGAATGACTGAGCTTTGTGAATGGTGTGCGTTTCACTTTCTTTTTACATTTTGATGGATAAATATTTCTGTTGGGTGTTAAGAAGGGGGATGGGAGGTAGATATATGCAAAAAAGGGTGCAAGGCACCCTTCTTTTCCTAATGGGCCTCTATCCATCTCCCCCACGATTTGGTATCCTATAGATATATACTCGAATATATATAGCGTATGAATTTTAAAATTCGGATTTTTGTTCTTGGTGTGGTGTGGAGATTTAGGTGAAATGCCAGAAAAGAAAGTGCACGCCATGTATCGGTGGAGGTAAAAAAAAAAAAAAGAAGAAAAATATAATAGAAGAAATCTTGAACTTCCGTCGCAGTTTCCCCGGAACCTAAAGTATTTCCTCACGCGTAGAAGACATTTTTTTTTTCTGGCTCACTCCCTCTCCTACCCCAGAGTCGTTTAGGAGCGCTAATATATTCATAAAAGAAAACATTTACCGGTCACGTCTTTACGGCGGAATTCATGGCATTTAATAGTAACAGTTACGACAATACACTGTGGCAGTTTTATGAGCCTAGCTATTCTTAGCTTTGACTTATGACTTTATCCGCGAGAGAAAGAAAATTCCAGAATACCCTTTAATATTCAATTTTCGTTTGCTTCAACACGGAGCATAATAGTTTCTTTTCAAGTAATTGCACCTCCTTTTCTTACAAGAGACGCTGGAAAGGATGTCCAACTCTATCGGTAAATGATGCCGGGGTTATTACCTTACGCTTAGTTATTGTTGAACGACGTAGTTGTTTCATCAGGAACACTGTACATAAATGTAATACTCAGAATGGCATTTCACTAATCACTGGGCCATTGCTTTATGTTTTCTGGGATTCCGTTTCCTTAATCGGCCAATGATAGTAAAATTAGAGGAAACATAATCGATTAGTGGAAGGATAAAACAAATGCAGATGAAATTTTTAATTTGTTATCGACATTTTAAAGTAGACAGTAATTAAAGATATCATTTATTATGACTTGCCTTTTTTATTTAATTTTATTCATTAAAAATTAAGTACGATAAATAATGAGGTTTTAGTAGAAGTTGAGTTTGCATTGTAGAATTGCAGAATGAAGTTAGGTTTTATATTTATAAATTATTTTTGCATATATATATATATATATATATATATATATATATATATATATATAT
>JAPMOR010073066.1:1420888-1434083 GCA_026543865.1 Argiope aurantia
TATATATATATATTAAAATTACTTTTTTTGTGTGTGTATATATATACAAAAAAGTAATGAAAAATATTTTATATCCTTATATAATGAACTTAACAGCAAATCTAAAATGGCAATGGATTATATCAATTACATTTTTTTTATTATTAGAACAATTTTATAAATAAGAAAAATCAATTTAAGAAACGTAAAATATATATTAGAATCATTTTTCAAAGTAAAAGTTTATTTCAAACTCTCTTTATAAAAGTCTCTCTTTTGAAGTATTTTAATAAAAATGTGTTTCATTTCAAATCAGAAATATAATGAATAAATTATTTACTCCATGCAAAATACAATTTTAAATTGTATCTAAAAAAATGCAAAAATGCAAATGATGAAAATATGTCTCAGCGCGAAAATAAATTAGGAACAAATTATTTTTTTCCAAGTTTTTTCGTTGAAGTGAAACCTAGAAATTAATAAATTTACTGATATCCTGATAAATATATATTTCATGTATCACGCTGAACTCTTAAGAAAATAAAATTTTATACTATTTGAATTTATAAACGGATGCCGATAAATGATATTTTGATATTGAATTTGTCCCAAATCAGCCACCAACACCTGCCATTTACAACAAATGTAGTTTAGAAATGGCGAAAATAATTTGAAAATGACAGGCAATCAATCATGCAACTGTATTTGCTTGAATATATGTCGTTACTTCAATCTTTAGAAGTCTACATGGTAATTCACTCTTTCTTCTTTGCTCTTAAATTTATTTTCTTTTTGCATTCATTATCTTTATTAAGAATAAAGCTCATTTATTAATTCAAAAAAAATTCTACTGTAATGTTTTGTAATATTTTGATTGGAATATCGTTACTTTAGTAATCTTTCTAAACTTCTAAAGATTCTTTCTTATATATATATATATATATACTCCAATGTGGTACAATTAATGCATTTACAATTAATGTATCTGATTTTTTTTCCGAGTTATTCTGAGAATTTTAAAAAAAATACTATAAATCAATTTACAAATATTTAATTTATATCTCAACGACTTATAACTTATTTTAAACATTACAATCTCTGATTTTTCGCATCTGCAGGATTTTAATTTTTCAAAATTCTTTTGTAGTAGTTGTAGGATCAGGAAATTGGATCAAGAAAATTGGATTTTGTTATATTTCCGGGAATTCTAATTGTCGTTTATCAGAAACCAAAAAAATAATATGCTAAAATTTAATGAATCATTTTCGATCTAAAACTGAATAGCCTTCTTTTATACCAGAAACATTTCTCTGAATTTTTAAATATTTACAAACTTCCTTAATACGTTGAAATTCTCAGAAAGATTATTTTTTGTGATTCGATTAAGTTAAAATTGCTTACTTTGTATTTTTATCCCAATTTTGGAATTAGAAATGCTGGAAATTAAAGCAATTGGAATTTTGATGCTTTATGCTTGTGTGTGAAATATTTCATTTTTATGAGATTACTGTCGTAAGACTCAAGTTGTTACAACTTACAAAATTAAAAAGGATCTGACTTGTAAATATAGAAAGTTTTAAAAATGTATAACAATTTTTAAATTAAAACCATTCTTAAACTGCAAAAATGCTTTTCATGGAGAAATTTCAAATCATATAACAAAATAACTCTTTTATTTTTTATTTAAAAATAATTTATAATAATTTGTCACTATCTTAATATTAAATAATATTATCTTCAGAAATTTATTTAAGAGATGATGGATGTACTTGAATTCTATAAATTCTTCCATTTTGATTCTTTTTCAATAGCACTTCTACTTACAACGCTTCTAGTGAATGGCATTGATTAACTGAATCGTATTTCAGGTATAACACGTCTGAATGAATATGATATATCATTCTTCTTAGAAAAAATCCTCTTCTGCTTAGTGACACGTTTTAAGCATTGATTGAATTGATGCTGAATAACGTAAACTCGTTGTTTCGTATTAAAGTACCTTTTATGAAAATGAAAGAAGTTGTACAAGCTCGAAAAATAATAAAGCTTCTACTGAAAGTCACAATTTCATTGAGAATTCATTTAATTTTACATTTTGTTGCATTTAATATAAAGAAGTGCTTTTGAGAATAAAAACGAAATAATAAAAACATAAACTGAATCAATGCATTTGATAAAAAAAAAGTTAAATGACGAAAGAGAACTGAAAATTAAAAAGTATAATTAATGTGGAGTGGCTTTATGTATACTTGTTTTCTAGAGGAAATTTATTTTTCTAAACTTAATTGAATTAGCAATCATTTATAATTAGAATTACATTTAATAGGACGCAGGACAGCTGTTATACATTTCTTATACCTGCATTCCAGAGTTATCTTGAATGGCTGAGATAAAGAAAATTGTATTCTTAGTATCAGCTCAGAAAAAAATTCAGGTATTTCTTCATTTTGGCAGTTTTAGAGCACTAGTTTAGAGAATGCGATAGCTGACTCCTTTAAAAAGGATAGACAAAACTAGTTTTGGATATTTCAATAGAGATGCAAGAGACATTCGAGATTTTCATACCGCAAACAGTGTTTTAATGCTTAAGGATATATAAAGTTGGGACTGATAATTTTAGCAAAATTTTCATTACCATTTATCAATTTCTAAAATATTCTTTGACCAAATTTTGACTAATCTATAAACCTGAAAAAGAAATCTGGTTATGTAAGATTCTGTAAACGAAGGTAAATATGCGAAACATTTGCCTGAAATTTCAAGATAATTGAAGAAAATAACTGCAGTAGTTCTCTCTACAAAACTTTCTTGCATAAAAAATAAGTTATTATCACTCTTTCACCACATAAGATTGTAGACCCTGGGCGAAGCCGTGAGTGCTCAAATTTTTATTTTCAGAGTTCAAACAGGATATAGGGCATGCTTCGTTATATAGCAAAAAAAAAAAGAAAAAAAGAAAAAGAAAGAAAAAAAACCGTACTTGTGTATTAATGATACTGCACTGGCGAAAAATGCTTTCAAAACACCAAACTTTGATGAGAATTTAACGTTTTTTTCTGAATCTAAGCCGATCTTTGGAATTTAATTGATGTCTTACAACTGATTTTCTGATATACAAGTACCAGAAAATCCGATTTTAGATACTTTTTTTCGATTGAAACCAAACTTTATCATAAAACTACGGGTGTAGTCACAAGATCGAAATTTTATTTATTTAAATCACTGCGAATTTCAGTTATCGCATTTGCATGCATACGACAGTGCAAACTCACACAGGTCAACACTTTGACAAATTTGAGAGGAATCCATAAATTATTCGGTTTAAAAGCCATATACCAAATTTCATCTGCTTAGCTCAAAGCATTTTTGAGTTATCGTGTTCACTGACAAACAGAAAGGCAGAGAAACCTAATCCCAAATGTACGTTATTCGAATTTAGGGGGAGGTCTGAACCGTGGTGATTCGCCAAGTTCTCGAGTTCGAATCTTTTGGCGATTAGAGTATCTTCTCTTTGTATATGCGAAAGTACAAAAAAAAAAAAATTAGAGATGTTATATTTTCGGGTTAATATTCAATTACACTTATCATATTAATTCTCTTATTTTGTTTTCTCGTTTGTTCTGTTTATATAACCATTTCTCCACGAAATAAATAGAGAAATTCTTCAATCGACCCAGAAAATCATTCTCTTTCATTTAGTGCTTTTGCAGGAAATCACATCATATTAGTAGTAACTTAGTAACGAGGCCTAATGAGATAATGAAAAATCATTTATTTGATTTGTAATGTGTACGCAGAGGATGGAGATTAGCAATTTTCAGTACTTCATTAACAAAAGCAAAAATGAAGAATGCAATAGGTCTCGATTTGATTTTTCATCCGTGTCCATTCGACTGCTTTTCCCTCTTTGTTCTGACGGTCGAAAAGCTTTTATCGCAATTAATGAGTGTATTCTGACCGCAGGGTAATTTGAAGGTACAATTTTCGCTGATTTTAGTCGGGATATCGTTCAAGTCATTTCATCAATAAAATGGACCGTCCTTCATTTTCGAAGCGTTTTGCGGACTAAATTTAGAACCACCTTTTACCCTCCAGACCACAGTTGATCGTCCCTAACGTAATTTCAATAACGCAATCTACGTTTCAGGTACACGAAGTTTCTTTACTGATATAAAGGGACTGTCCACAATATTTTTGCGTCTTTTCTTTCAAATTAATTTATTTTAGAAGAATATCGAATCTATTAAATTAAATGTGTACTTAAGTAGTAATAAATTATCATAATCTTAAGCGCAACCCAGCTTAAGATTATACGCAAATATACACTTTATATTTTACAAAAAAAATTTGCTTTTTAAAGATTCATTTTAAGTTCTTAGTAATATTTTTTAATACCCACACTTCTATCACTGAATATCAGATCATTATCTATAAGGTATTTATGAAACAAAATACTAAATTTCAATTAAGAAGAAATGGCAGTTTAAAAAACTGCATTTTATCTAAAAATATTTGGTTGCTTTTTGGATAATTCTTAAATTTTCTATATTTGTACATTTTATTGTATTTTCTCACATTTATTTACCAGTTCATTTCTGCCCATAGGCCAATTACCAACCAATTGACCTTAGGAACTCGTAATCTAATACATTATGTCTCCAAAATTATGAAAAAAATTAGAAGAATAAGATTGCTTTTCCGTCTTATAGTCTGTCAAAAACTGAAACAATAAATTACAATATTCGCAATCGTAATGATATCACATAAAAAACAGATATTGTAAAAAAGAAGCATTTAATGGAAGGTGCAGCAATTTAAATTTCTATTACTTTATCAACATTTTTATATATATTGAAGTCGTGCACTTCTCTTGCATAATCACTGTCTAATGTTAGTAGTTTTGAATCGAATTGGACTTTATTAATGGAATGCTAGAAATTTTCAAAAAATCACAGAATATATTTTCATTTTAATATATTTTATGTACGTTTCAGGAACTTTTAATATATTTTAAAGATGTTCAGTAATTCGTAAGATTTTCGAATTGTAACAATTAAATGCATGACATATACTTCTAATTTCATAAAGAAGAAGAATTCCTTTTGCATGAAACTTAGTCAAATTGTTTGAAGTGTAGTGAAAGGAAAGTGTAGTGAAGAAGGAAATTTGTGCTGTAGTATTTAATTTACGTTGAATTCATATCTTTTGTTTCGGTTAATATCTATTATTATCTAATTATATATTTTTATAAACATGCATCTACATATATACACAGTTTCGATACCTGATGAAAAATCTATCCTTGAATGATTGCATCAAACAGAATGCTGAAAGTCAAATTATTGAGTAGAGATATATATTTTCGTTGATAAACAAAGATCAAATGCTAAAGTTGCTATATTTCTTAAAAATAATTTTAAGGCTAAATTTATAGACTATTAATGACTTTTAAATAAAATTAATGACTTTTGATTAAAATTCTTAAAATCGATATGACTTCTTCTTCATGAGTGCGCTGATTTTATTACAACACTAAACAAAATATCTATTTCAAATATCCTATGACAATGACTGCATTCTACAAATAAACAACAGTATTTAATAAGTTCAATATTGGGGAATATCGATGCAATTTTATTTCATAAAAAACGAAAGCAGTTTCAAATGTCATTAAAAAAGAGAATGTATTACAAGTGACTATCTGCTTCACATAATATAGTTGTTAAAAAAGACGAAAGCCTATTGATTGACCTTAAAAAGAGCAATGCAATAAAAAACTGGGCAAAAATGATGTATCGAGATATTCTGAAACGACCTTGGACTCTAATCTACTAATTGTAGGTGTAGCTCGTAGCTCTTATATGATGTTCATAAAGAAGGAGGGTCACTTTCATAAGTGCGGATGAGCGTGTCAAGCGATCACTATTTTTTGGTGCCTAGATATATCTTTGGAGTTCTTATTATCTCGATTTTTCCCTTCTTCACTTGCAATATATATCGCTTAAGGATGGCGTGACATAAATACTTTCAGAGTTTCTTTCGTCTCTGAGTATTGCAAAAATAATTTCAGTCCTAGCCTTTCTGTCCAGTGGTACAATATAAGATTTTATGAGTGGCTCACGAATGGAAAGCATAATCTGAGATTTTACCAAGTTTGGTTCATTTTCACGAGCGATTTCATTTTTATTTCCCTTTCATTCCTCTCTTAATAGTTTTTTTTTGCCCGTTTACCTCTTTTAGGAAGAGGGAATAGCCAAAAATAAATATCAGATTAATAATTAAAGTAATGAAGTCGAAGTTTATACGCACTTTTATATTTTTCTTATTCATTCCTATTGCTCAAAGAGGCAATCTGTGTTTCGAACAATACCAAAAGAAAATACTCTCCCAAGTTAAGAGCAGTAAATAATGATTTAGTTTATAAATAATAATTTCGTTAAAATTTATATTGCATATAAATATTGAGAAGATATCTGTAGATGCATAATAATGAAATGTAAATGAGAAAATCTATTTTAAGAACTAACTTTACAAGCTTCTGCAATTATTAATAAATTAAAATGCAATAGTATAAAATCCTTTTTAAAAATTTCCTTTAAAATAACCATATGATTGTAAAAATGCACAGATTTATAATGGTTTATTTTGTTTAAATAATATCCCATATTGTAAATTACAAGAGAACTGTGAGAGATATACCTCATAATTTTGATTCATCAGATAATAGTAAGGTATGCAGATTGGCATTCTATATTTCATCATTCGGCAGCACATTAACATCAGCAAGTTAGGCACAAACAATGAATTGAATGTCGTATTTTAAGCCTCTTTACATGACACAAAATTTTATGGTGGAATAACGAACTCTAGCCCATCTTTGCAAATGGACAGCGTTCCTCTCAATAATGAAATAGCAAATAAAAATTATTCTCAATCAATATAAATAGATTTTATTCAGTTTATATTAATGACAATTTAAGGAGAAATCAATTTTCTTAAAGTACTGCCATTTTAACTATTTTCAATATCTCATTGGCAATATTAATAATGAATTATCTTTTCAAAATTACAATGTATGATAATATTTTAAACATGAATTAATAAAATTTTTAAAATTAGATTGTCTAAGGTTACAGTGACCTTACCGAATAGTAATATATATGCGGCCACTGAGTAGGAATAAAGAAGGGCAATTGCTTCTCGTAAAGATCATTGCTTTTCTGGACTTTCTGTTACATTTTGATGGATGAAGTTTCTCGATTTACTTTCATCGCAATTTTATTTCCAGAAAGGATAGCAAATATAGCGATAGTTCGTGATTTTATTCTATCCAGGGTACCATGCTATTAATCATTTTTCTGAATGTGTCTGAGGTCACTGTCAGTAAAAAGGAGGAAAAAAAGGCGAAAATTGAAAGATCTAAACGTTTACTTTACATCGGTGGTGAAACAAAGTTTTTTCTCTCTGATTTTCAATTTTTTTAAATTTTTATTTTTTTATTTTACTTCTATGTGCAAAGTTTCAATTTAAAATAGAATTCAGTTTATAAAGAGTTGCTCTAGTTTTCTGTTCTATTTTATAACTTTGAGAAAGAACGTGATGCATATAGAACAGGTATCACAAAAACTCCGAAAGTTCAAATATTCCGCTTGAAGTTCAATAATTAACGACGAAGTTCAATAATAACGAATCATCACACGAAAACAGAAATAATCAGCCAGTTTTGTCTAATATTACTTCATCATCTTAAAAAAAAATTATTTCCTCTACAGTCCTACAGTTAATGAATATTTAATAGATATTCAAAAGAATATTGCCATGGATATTATTTACAAAAATATGTAACTGAATTCTGTGAAATTCTTTAAAAGTTAATCTTTTAAAAAGTTCAGTCGAATTAATGTTTTTAATTGATATCACAATTAGAAGCATTGCACTTTAATAATCAGCAATTTTCAAGGAGTATGCAGGGATGGCTATGTTTTATCAGCGATATCTATTAATTTTAGCATTAGGATCATAGTAAAAATTTAGTGATTAGTTAATAAGACTTTTACGATAGTTTCAGTACTTTTATCATTTTACATAAAAATTATATATAAGAGAGCATCCGAAATAAATGCTTCTTGCGAGATTTGATTAATTAGAATTTATTTTATTGGAAAAGAATATAATCTGGTAATTTTACCTTTTGAATATTTCTTTCATAAATCAATCAAAACCAACAAACATTATATTAAATAGATTTTTTGTTGAATTTGAAAAACGCGCATCGCTGTAACAGTTATACTGCATAAAGATAATCATATTTTTTTATCGAATAAATAAATGAAAGATGCAGCGTCTTTTTTTATGGATCCTAAACGATATCCTTTTATCATACTTGCACAAATTCCAAATATATAGATAATTTTTTAACGTATAATAGCATAATTCAAAAACAGATTTATGCCTTTTTCTGTTTTCAAACCGAAGAAGAGTTTTTAATTTTTAATTACGATTATTTAATTCAAGGATTAATCAATGTTATTTAATTATGAATAGTTAGGCAACCGCATTGCAATAAAACCAATTATATCTTGAAATGATACATAATTTGAAATGCAATTTGAAGAGTGAATTGCCTCTCGATTAATTTACATCAATTACCGAGAAATGCATGTAAAATAATTGATTTACGCGAAATTATTTTGAAAGAAAAATACTTTTCAGGTTTATTTAACTAATTCGTATCGAAGATGATTGTAGAAAACTGTTTACTTTATCATGAGTTCATCTACTACTCAATTTATTTCAGTTACAATATTCTTTCATTGATTGCATACTTCGAGAGATACTTTCAAATTGTTTTACTGGATGTAATTTCCAAACTTAGACGTCATAACACCAGAAAGAAAATTAAATTGAAATAAGCAATTTATCGCTAAAGAATTCATGCGAAAATATTCAAAAATCTTCACATCTCACTTCTATTAAATGACAAAATATGTATTTTCTATCGAAATTCTTTAAAATTATTCTTAAAATCCCTTTTGCTTTTAAAATGGTTGTAGTTATTACAAAATTATTTCCAATCAACTGACAGTGTTAAATTATTTTTCTTATCTTAAATCATATATTCAAATTCGATGAAGATAATCTTGAAAATCAATTATTTTTTTAACATATGATATTTTCAATATGTTCTGTAGCTTGATAATAGAGATCGATTTTTTCACGATGTAAAAGATTGTTTCGTATTTACAAATATGAATCTGTCTAACAATATAAATATGCAATTTATCTAATCAATTTTGTAAACTTCCAGCATAGGGTTTCTGATCAGTCCTTTAAAAGTCAATTTTTTCGAACTACTTGTAATTTCAAATAAAATATGAAAAAAATGGTTGAGGTTCAGCGAAAATTTATAATTCGTTATAAACCATTTACACCGTACGTTTTACATTGTATAAATTTTCTGAAACACTATTGAAGAAAAGATGATTGTGGATTTTGGTTTAATGAAATTAATAATGATTAATCTTTATGAAATATTAATAAATAATAAAAATAGTGAAACATTTACAGGAGCACTGACGGTCATTAAGTCAACTCTGATTTCATAAAAGCACATTAAAACAGTCAAATTTCGATTTTATTAAATTATAATAACATTTCAAATTTCTTAATATTATATATTTCAAGGAATTCCCTGGATACTTTTTGATCTTAAACTGAATAAGAAGCATTATCAATCTCTTAATTATTATTAAATCATATCTTAAAGCAAACAATATATGTTTTATTATTGAGTTGAAGCTTATAAAATCACTTGTTTTATAAATTATTTATAGAATCAAATTATCCATATATAATTTTTTTTGGATTGATTTGTAATCTTTTGAGCTTCCTTTTTTAAAATTAAATACACTTGCACCTTAAGTCGGAAGACTAGTAATGAAACGGATCAATAATTTTATTGTTAAAATGTTAAGGCCGTAAGACAAAAATAATTTTGAAATACATAAAAGGACATAATAATTAAAAAAGAATGAAATATTTCATGTCATTAAATTTATATATTTTCTGTAAGTTTCATTCTCTTTCTTCTGTATCTTTTCATTTTGTTCTTTTAAGAAATGAAGCAGTTTTAACAGCTGTTAATGCATTTGAACATTTAGTGATAATTAAATGTAAAAACAAAAATTATCAAATAAAGAAATGAATGAATCATTTTCGGTTGTAATAATACATTTAGAAGATATAATAAACAATATAATATGAAATCTATCAAGATGTTACATAGCAATGAATAAGTGATTTTAAATTAAATATAAGTGATAACAAATTTTAAAGCAGATCAACTGAGCAACGCTATTTACTATATGCAGTCAAGTATAAAGTCATAAATATAAAATATATGAAAGATTAAATAGAGGCAGTCATAATAATAAGTTTTTAAAGCATTACATAAATCTCTACATACTGCACTAATTAAGATTAATTAGGCAGTTAATTAATTAAAATTTAATTTAAGAATTAAATGCGATAAAATCGTAGCATTTCTCCTTTCCAAAATCGTTTTTTCTACAATTAAGTTTATTTGACAATGCTATTCAGTGCTACTAATACTTAAATAAAACAGACATACCGAACAAAAATTAACCAAAAACAATTCGTATATAGTCCCTTTAATAAAGAAATGCCACTCACGTCCCTATCCCAGCGCTCTAGCCACCCCCATTTTACTCAGTTTCAGTCACTGATAGCCGTAGAAATCACATACCCAACTCCGAGTCAAATGATAATTTCGTATAACGGAAATTCATTACTGATATTATAACTGCGGCTTCTTTTAGGCCACGTGATCACCGCTGATTGTTCTGAAGATCGATTTCGTAGCCCCAGAAACACAATGCGAAGGAAGGCACAAAGAAATCAAAATACCTGAAATTCGTTTCTGAACAAGGGATGGAATACGATCAGAGAACAGTTTATTAACGATACAGAAATGCAACTACTGATTAGAACGTACCAATGTTCTACAAGAACAGCGTAAAAGCAATTTATCAAATTGAATAATGTACGAGAAATGCGAAGGTAATTTGTTGAAGTGAACATGGCCCTGAAAATGAACGAAATACTGAATGCATTTACAACTTGATATAATGTATTCACTGCACACATGGTTTCTGAACTAAATTTAAAGTTATTAAAGCGAAGTAAGCAAAAAAAAAAAAAAACTCTTTAGAATAAACGTTAACTTAGGAAAGCATGTTTTGATAAAGAATAGTTTTGAAATAACTTACGAATATTTTATTGCACATGAACGCAATATACATACCGTTTCTTTGAAACGATATTATTTTGAGTTTGTAAATGGTTGTGCAAATATGCTAATAATGCATGTCATTAGCTTTGGTTATTCTTCTCTTTCTCCTCTTTTATAAAAATGGACATTAAATATTTTCGTGGAATAAATTTTAAATTGCGTATGAGAAATTCTATTATAAGATTGCTCGACCCTTTTGTGTATGCAACTTTCATAACCTCTATTAAATGTTAAAATTATTTTGATGTTTCCTTTCTTTCTCTCGTGAGTTTCATAGTTAAAAATTTTCAAATAATTTTATTTCCTTTTGATTATAATTTTTATTTGAAATTGGATTTATTGCAAGTAAGTTTTTTAACTCAATAAACTTCTGGAACACTAGGAAATGAGCAAAATATTTATTCTAAAAATGATTACAAAGCTGAATACTTTATATGGCATTTGAAAATGAATTAAAAATATAATAACTATGACAAATTTGTACTTTCTAGGAATAAGCAAAAATATATTAATTTAAAGAATTTTTAACATTAATTTAATAAATTACTAAAATTTTGAAGAAGTTTTAAATCAAAACACTTATGAACACAAAATAATTTTAATTACACAATACAGTGTGAAATTAAAAAAAAAAACTTTTACAGAAACATGCCATATCATTCACTTAATATATGGCTTTTTTGCTTTGTAATGTATTAAAATTATTTTATCCTTAATTTATAAAAATTGGCAATGAGTTACCTCTTTTAGGAAAGCGAATAACATTTACAAAGATAAAAGCGGTTTATGGTTTTCAATAAAGCAAACAAACCCTTGGCGATAATTTAATTATACTTGAACAAAGTTCCAAAATCTGCCACTTCTTTTAATGCCATTGTTTTTACGCTTCAATTACCTCATAAACCCTAAAGAAAACCTTTAATTACATTTAAAATTGCTTAGTCATTTTCCTCCCCAATCGTTTACTGGGTAATCGAAACAGGTAATGAGGAACTTTCCTTTCCAAAACCTCCCCTAAAGTGGATAATGCAAGAGCAAACACTTTCAGCCCAAAGCTCTTATCAATAATCAGATGTCAATGTATGGAACATCCTTTTATCTCGTTTGCCTCAACTGGAGGAATTTTTTGAATCCTTTGTTTCTCTTGTTGCATTGTAGTCAGAGCACGACTTTAGAGAAATAAATTATTTTTAATAATACTTAAAAATCTGAAATGACTTCCCTCCCTAACACATTTCAGAAAGATGTCTTAAATATAATCTTGTTGAAGTTAAAATTTTGCTTTATGATGCATTAGTTCTCTTGGATAATTGGCTAATATATTTCATATAAAATTTCAATTGCCAATTCAAATATGTATTATTTTTTAGCAATGCCAGTAAATAAATAATTCAGATAATTTACAACGTTCGATTTAAAGTTAATGTTTCTTTAAAAATTAAACAAAGATTAAGTATGATTTACATCAAGCATAAATTGATAATACTATATTAATAATAATGGAATGATTCCCAAAATTTCTATTAGTTAAAATAGGAAATTAATTTATTATGATGCTATAAAAGTCGCTCTTGATATACGAAACTATTTTAATACTTAACGAATGAGCAAAAATTATGATCTGAACAAGAGTGTATTTTAGTTTATTTAACTAATTATGGATGGTAAAGTTAAATTAAAATTATCCTGGGAATAAATAACAAATTTAATTAATGAATTTTCTTCCGTGGTCGAAGCATAATGTTCCTTCTTTAAATCTGAGGCATCTTAATTAACTATTTAATTAGCAATGATTTCCTTAAGTCATAAATGTATTTTCACATAATGTCCTATAACTTTTTGTAAATGTCATTGGGTTTATAGCCATTCTATAAATATAGCTAATTTAGCTCTATGAAAAAAAAA
>JAPMOR010073066.1:1434183-1482228 GCA_026543865.1 Argiope aurantia
TTTTTGTCCAAATAATATTTTTGTAAAATATTTTGCAATTTGTATTCTAATATTATTGTTATATCGAACTTTGTATTTTTAAGTTTTCGTACTCCACAGAATTTTCCTTGCAATGAAATTGATTTGAAACTCTAACTAATGCAAATAATTCTTTCAAAATGTCCAAGATTTTTTTAAACATATCACTGCCATCTGTGGTAAAAATTATGTTTTACGTTTTCTGTAATTTCATAAATAATAAAATATCCTCCGTAACTTCAGATTTATTGACACTTGTTTATCCCTCGTAAATTACTTTCCTTGAATCATATTAAGGAATGTATTCTATCCAAGCCTTTCTGTACGTTGTCTTATGACGAATATCATCTACGAATATAATAATTTACTTTTTATATATACTATCTGAATCTCTTTTAAAGCATTGAATATTTAAAAGTCATATCATTGATATTGCTGTAAAGCTCAATTCGCTCCTGACTTCTGTCACACAGTGTATGGATGTAACATGAGAAGTTGACACGAAAAGAAAATATGTGGATCTATTCCTGTTTGAACAGGGTAAGAAGAAATATGATTCTTGTTCGTTTCTAAGCCTTATCGAATTTAATTATTAGGCTTCTAATATTTTTTATTGAAAATATTTTTTATTTTATTTTTATTGAAAATCTCTACTATTTTTTTAAATATTGAATATAACGTTTTTATTTCACGTCATTTTTTTCAATATTTAGATTTCATTTTCTTTTTATAAGGAAATAATATATTAAGGAATAATTTATTAAGTAAGGAAATGAATAATTTATTAAGTAAGAATTTATTAAGGAATGATTCATTAAATAAAATTTTGCAATAAAACAATATATTTATTACTGCAGGGTCCAAATAATACTTTCATTTTAACGGCAATATTAATATTTGCATTTTAAAATCAAGCTTTTTCAATTTTTAAATTGTCTCCGAATTGTAAAGGTCATTGTTAATTTTTTTCAATTAAAGATTAAAATGTCCAGGTAAAATTGAATTGAGTTTCTTACAATGCAATTAAATTTTACTTCTAAAATAACATTTGAATAAATATGCATAAGAGACTTCCTTGAAGCACTTAATATGCACTAGATCTTTATACTGTCGCTTTTTCGGTAGAATCTGGTTTCGAACATGGAACCCTCCGGTACTGAAGCCTTAATTACAAAGCCATTGAGGGAGCACGATCTGGAAAGGCTTCATTTTATTTCTTTTAATTAAATTTATACTTCCAAGTACAATCAAGAAGAAAAATGGTTATTAAAAATGGAGATAACTCTCCTGCTGATAAAATAAATTTGTTAAGTGAATTAATTGCTATACTTTTTAAAGTTTATCTTAAATGATATTGGACCGCATGTCGGTAGCTAATAAAAATAAATAACTTCTGATTAAATTGAATAAAACAGAAACATGCGAGAAACATGACAAAATTCTGAATTATATTGGCTAATTTCATTGCAATTCTTCACCTTTAATGATAATGCTAACAGAAACTCAGTAATCATTTTTTTTTCATTTTTAAGAAGTTTTATAGAATCACGAATATATGTATTGATATTTCACTAATTAAAATTAAAAAATGTAAATAAGGAAGAATCTTTAAAATTTCACAGTAAAAATTCTACCAAACCACAGTTTCTTCTCGAAGACTTGATAAAATATATTTCCAGTGGTAGAATATATTTCAAAATGTCATGAATTTTACTTAGAATTGCATCTGTCAGATATCGCGGTAGCTGAATGATAATTCGAATAAAAAGCAAATGATTTTTTTACATAACCATATAGTGGAATTCTGTGAGCACAAAAGCTCCTTTTCATGTATCATTGAATGAATGAGTTCTCTATAAATCAAAGAAACATTTGATAAATTAGAAATCTTGCACTAACTGTATATTGAAAATATCATTGAGCCACATTTTCGATCGAAAGAAGCAGCACTACAGAAACTAAATCATCAATCAGAATTGGTTTTCTGGGAAATAACACGAAAGGAAATCAAGAGTACAAAATGATAGATATTCGGTGTTACATACTAGATTTGATTACGGCTTTCATTCCTTTTCTTTCAAGTCCAATAAACCTCAAAGAATTTCAGCCGTAATAACAATGGAGCAAACTTGAATGATAGCATCGATTTTTTTCTCTTTAAAGGACTTATGTCAGCTTTTAACCTGTACAATCGATTTTCTATCGAGTTAAGTTGAGCCAGTTGCTGGGACATTTGAGAGGAGATCCCTCCTTGGCTTGGCTACCCAAGCACGGGGCAATATTTTATAAGAGAAAGACTTCCAAATATATTTTCGATTTGCAGATTTTGAAAACTATTTTAGACAAAAAGCATTAATAAAAAAACGTTCATGACGACGTGTTTGTAAAATGTAAGCCAAAAATTAAAAAAATCGAAATTTTTGTTTGGAGATCACTGATTTTTTTCCCAATATTGGCGATATGATACACTTCACATATATTAGTAATACGGAGCCGGCGTAATTGTGAAAACCCTTGCCCATCTTACAAGACATCACCTCACAGTACAGCATGCTACTAGATGTTAGTGCATTCTTAAATTGAACTGAATATTGATTTTAAGAAAGAGTAGGAAAATTATTTGTCATAAAATTTAAGCCTTGAATTTTCACTCCTTACGTTTAAATTTCTTTTTCATTCCAGTTATCTTATACAATCTTTAAATTATTTTGTTGCTGATAATTTATTTCTTTAGATTTTTCATTGTTTTACCGATACGTATGTTGCTTTTTTAGAATATGAGCTTATCTCAGGCTTATTTTTTTCTATAAATCATGAAATCGTAAATCATGCAATCTTCGTAATACAATGAATCAGGCCAATTCAACCTCCCATTTAGCATGTAACAAGGCAGATAAGCTAATATCGAATTTTCCTTATCTTGCACCTTATGGCTACCTTTTCTTTCGGTGAAGGATTCCAAAATAAATTTGATGCAATGCGTTCGAATTTCTTATTGAATGAATTAATGACTCTTTTCTTCTAATACTGCATAGTATCTCAGAACCTATGCGCAGTCATCTAACTTTATTTTCCATTTCTTATTAACGCTATCTTATAAACACATAACACTTTATTCCTTATTTATATAAGGGAATCTGAGCCATCGAATCAACTTGAAATGTTGAAACACAACATATTAGTTTTTAACTTATAATTAGATTTATTATTTTTGAGAAGTTTTCAAGATTGTGTTCTAATTTTTATAGTCAATCATAAATTCCTTTCAGTAATAAATAAAATTACTCACGCTGAATTATCATATATCACCTACATTAATAAATATTCTCAAAACATAAAACAACTCTTCTATATGGGGTTCACTTTCGCATATTAAATTTTGCAATTTACAACCCTCCATATGCGCTGTAAATTAACCTCCTCATTTTATTTATTTCCTTTTCGCCATTACATGTTTCCCGGCATTGTCTATTCCCACAATCCCTGACATTCAGGTCAAGATGAACAACATTAATTACTCTGATTTATTCGATTTATTATTACTCAAGTAACACAAACACCTCCTGCCGCCAGAGTTCTTATAATTTACAAGTTCTGCTTTTCTAATACAATCCGTGTTTCAATTTTCCTTCCAACCGCCACGGCAGTCGAGACTACTTAATTGTTTTCTTCGCGAGAATACAATAAAGTTTTTCCAACAAAGTCCTGCTTCTGCTTGGGAAAGCAGAGAAAATAAATAAGAGGGGCGTTAATTCGTGCTTTTTAGTGGTCTCCATTTTTGCCACGGATCCTACAAAGAAGAACAACTAAACTCCCTTCACAATCCTAAAGATGAAATTTGAGCACGCGATAATTTTGGTGTGCGTTTCTAAAGTAATCGGAACACTGGAGATAGAGAGGGAGAGAGAGAGGAGAACACTTTTCTGTACTGCTACTGCTGTTTGCGGCAGCATTAACCACATCATGAAGAAGAAGAAAAATAATAATATGAGAACCGCGTTACATATCGTAATTATCTCGAATGTAAAAGTATTAAGTTTGAGAAAAAAACGAAAACGCTGCTAAAAATTAAGTTGGCCTTCTTTGCTTCTATCCTGGAACTCCCCCCGCTCCTCCTCCCTTTCCTTCAGTTTCCTTTTTATTCCGTTAAACAATTTTGGCTGCCATCCCATAATTTTTCTTAATTTTTTTCATTTTTTGTAGACTTTTTTTTTTACCATGAAGAAAGAGCTCTCTAAAAATGGGAGAGTTAAAAAGGATAAACTAATTTTCGAAATTTGCTCTTTAATCAGTTACGGC
Organism: Argiope aurantia; assembly: GCA_026543865.1. Lineage (NCBI taxonomy): Eukaryota > Metazoa > Arthropoda > Arachnida > Araneae > Araneidae > Argiope > Argiope aurantia. The sequence goes on from JAPMOR010073066.1 coordinate 1,438,501, forward strand.
CCTCATTTTGCGGAATATGTAATCAAAGCAAATGATGGGTTACGAAGAATCTCCTGCATATATTATGTTTCCTTCTTCTTCTACTGTGGAAGGTATTTGTGGTGAGAGCTACGATCGTTTTTCGTGAGGAAGCAACCGATACTCATGAAGATTTTTTTACATCTCGCGATCGGAAGTACTATTTTAAAATCAAAAAATCTTTGAAAATAGAAAAGGGTACGAAATATAAAAAAAAATCCCTTTTTCCTTCCTGCGCAGTTATTTTTTATCTATTATCAGCAAACGCTGTCACAAATTCAATTTTATTTCCGTGACTTATCATTGGCGTATAATTGCGTAGTTGAGCAAAATGTTAAAGAATATTTTTCCTTACAGAAAAGTTCGTATTTCTTTGTTAATTAAGTTATGATCACAGAAAACTACAATTGATTACATATTCTGGATTTTAGATTTTTAACAATCGATTAGTAATTTAATTGACGTATTTTGTAGAATTTTTCAAGCAGTTTTATCAAACATGAAAACTATAACCTTTAATATACAGAAATTTTTCTGTTGTTTTACTTCAAATTATCCAAATTTTCTGATAATTCTCAAATTTTTCTCATAATGTTGCTGATTTCTCTGATTAATGTCTGATTTTTTTGATAATTTTTCTGGTATTTCTGATTAATGTCTGATTTTTCTGATAATATTTCTGATTTTCTCAAATTTTTCTGATATTTCTGTTTAATGCCTGATTTTTCTGATAATTTTACTGATTTTCTCAAATTTTTTTGATAATAACTTGATATCTCTGTATGTGAATTTGGATAAGTAGTTCACTTTATTTTTTTAAATTTGTTTTAAGATATCAGTTGTTCCATATACACAATTAAAATTTTAAATTATAAAGTAATAATTTGCAATCAGACATTTTTTACTTTCTTATATACAAATTAAAAATACGGTAAAAGTCTAAGAATGCGAGTTCTAAATTTCGATGAAATTCCTTGCTCTAAAAACTTCTTTTTAAAATTCATGTCTGTCTTACAGTCAGTTTGTGAATATTATAATTTATAAATGCATTGAACTAGTAGGGTGAATTTCTGTATATGATAATAACACAAATTTTGGATAAAATCCATTTATGGGAAATCAGTCTCTTTGTCTACCCTTGAGCACGGTAACTCTAAAACGCAATGATCCATATTTCTGTTAATTTTATTGTCATAAATATAGATATGTATAAAACTTTGGATTTAATCCGCCAAAGAAGTAGTCATCTGCCTACCTGGTTACTAGCGATAGCTCAAAAATGCAATTAATGTAATTTGGTAAGCATTTTACTTTCAAAATTGTATATCTGAATTAAAATTTCGATACATTTATTTGCAATAAAGAAGTCCATATTCAATTTCTTACATTTTACTACGAAACTCAAAATAGTATATACAGAATAGCAATGCACGGAAATCAAATAGAAGATTGGACTCTCTTTTAATGGACTTCCTGTGACCTAGGTGGGTTTGCTGCCTCTGTCCCCACCTCTAATTCGTGATACGTTAGAGGGATTCAGACTTTTGTAAATAAATCGGAAAAGAAGGTGGTCCACGAAGCGCAAGTCATATCATTGACTCTCCAACCCGCCCGAAGGCACATGGAAAAATAATACTGAATGATCGGACCGCCGCAACAGCAAGACCAGCGAGAACTAATGTTGAGTTCTAAAGGCCATAACCGGCCACGGTACAACACTTCTCTAAGGAAGTATGCCCCGTCATCAATGGGAGGAACCAGACCCCCACCCTTTCATGTATCCTCCAGGGTGGCGAGTCCAACCACCATGCCAGAAGCCTCTCAACCTCATTTCGAGGTGCTCCCCCGGGGGGGGGGACTCCATGAAGTATAAGTATATTTTGTCAATAATATTATACCATCTATATATACAATAAAGACGGGAAGAATACCTCAGTTGGTTATAAATATCATTTAATTATTTCAGTGGTAACCATCTTAGAATGCTTATAATTTTCCTTATTATGAAACATCTAAATGCGCGTTGTCTAACGTTATTACACGTCCTTACTCCAACTGCTTTATGTTTAAATAACCTAAAGTTAAATTTTTAGCCTCATTTAACGTGCATCATTTTGGCATGAATTAATTCCATTAAACTTTAGATGGAGGTTGCATGTGTCACATAAATTTAAAGTGGTTTTTAAAAATTACATTAAAATTTGTAAAGGTAGGATCTTTTATTCTAATCTAAAATGAACAAGTGCTAGATACCAGAAAAAAAAGTCTGAATTGAACGGCTCTCCATTAGTAATTAAAGAGCGATTAATTTTCGTCATCGTTTCTGATGATACATCCTCTACCCGGATACATGGGTTCAGCAATTGCTTTATTAACTAAACGAATGACTTTTAGAATTTCGATGTCTTCCTTCGCTGATAATGGAACGGATGGTTACCGGAAAGTAATAGAGATGAATATTTTGTTGTTACTCTTGCCTTCCGGTGTTATCGGGTTGAAATATGGTTCTCAACAATTGATTACAGCCTTTTCGTGTAATTACCGCTAACCCACTCGAATGATGCTTCGTTCTTAAAAAGTAAAAAGTGCTTTTGTGTTTCATTAGTAACACTTATTTTTACAATGTCATTTTCAATGTATTTAAATGTCCTGCTAGATAAATTTCATTATTAAAGCATTGATAAAATAGTCTACTTGAATTCTTATGATAATGCTTTCATTAATTCAATAAATAATTTTGTAAAAGAGTTCTCTAGCTTTAATTAGATAAAGAAGGATATATATTATTGTGAAACTGTGCACAATTGCACAAATGTGTATGTAATCGGTAATCGTTTAAATGGAATCCAATAGAATCCCTTCATACTCAAGTAATACAAATTAAACAGATTTAATTACTCATCTTATAGGAGGAGAAACTGTCACTAGAACGCTCGAGCTTTTAATAATGGAATTTGAATGAGAAAGGAAGGAATTTTATAACGTAACTTTGTATGAAAAGTTTTCGACTAGCGAGATATGAATTCTCATTTTGCTATGTAGTTCTAATCATATTTTGAGCCTTATATATTTTTTAATGTATAGACTTTTTTTTTTCTTATTCATTTGAATCATTAAAGCTTCGTCATTCTGTTTCAATTTTTATTACGTATATTTTGCAATTTTTGCTAAAGTTAATTTACTATTAGTATGAATTTGCTAGTTTTATAGATCTAGCTGTGTTTATTATATAAGGTGTTGAGTTATCTATGAAATGATAAGAATTTTTCTTAAGGTATCTGATAGATCGAAAACATGAATATGGAAGAAATTTCCCATTATTATTATTATTATTCTGTTTCAAAAAATAGGTCCTGTTCTCTTTCCAGTGGCATCTTTATTTTATCTTTATTTCAATTAGAAACCAAGTTATAACAAACCATTGACATATAAGTGATGCTAAATTATAAGCATTTAAAAACTTCAAATGCATCTTCTGAAGAACGAGTTTTTTCTTAATTTTTCTGCACGAGTATCGCCATATTTCAAAAAATAATCGAGATATCTTGATGTAATTTACAGTTAGAGCTCGTTATGTTATGCAGAATGTAAGGAATTATGGTTTTGATGTCGAATGCTCTGGAAGTGGATTTATGTTTGCTTAAAGTTGTTGAAAAAAATCCAAAATTTCATTAACTGTGCAAAAAAAATTCATATTTGAATGTAATTCTTAGATAATAGTTAGTTACACTCTAAGATATGTTACACATGTAATGTTGCAAAGAAAAATGAAAAACTGTAACAATTTTTTTCTCAATATCAATCCTAGTTTTTGTAAACAAAATGCTAAAATTTACATCAAAATTTTCTTTTTCTTCAAAAGCTACATATATATTTAAATAATTTAAATTCTATTCATAATTCTATCCTTATATTAATAAAAAAACATTATATAAACATTAAAATAATTTTGTTTCAAAAATCCCCTCCGAACCTACACTGGTGTGCAAAACTTAAGCAACAGGTATGTTTTTTGCCATAACTTCACGAGAAATCATCTAAGAGACATGAAATTCAGAAATGAGATACAGCATTTTGTTCTGAAAGAATGACGAAAGCATAGTTGCGCAGAAATGAATACAATGCATACAGTATGGAATCAAACAAAAAAAGGCTTTATTGAACTCATAGTATCGTTACACATGATTGTCTGTCCAAGAGGAAGAACAGCAAGCAGATGATCCTTAGTATGGGATATGCCCTCCCCTTACTGCAATGGTTGCTTCGCACCGTCTCCCCATACTCAGCACCAGATTGTCCAACAGTTCTTGAGGTAAGAGTGCCCATTCCTCAATCAGCATCTGTTTAATTTGTCGGGTGTTCCAAGGAGGATGTAATTGTGCCGCAAGGCGTCTCCCCAAAGCATCCCACACATGTTCTATCGGATTTAAATCAGGGGAGCACGCCGGCCAATCCATTCGAGTGATATCTTCACTTTCCAGGAGCTCCTCAACAGCATGAGTCCTGTGTGGCCGTGCATTGTCATCCATAAAAACGAAGTCTGATCCAATGGCACCTCGGAACAGACGCACATGGGGAAGGATCACCTCCTGACATTAGCGATCTCCAGTTACAGAACCTCTGTCGAAAACGTGGAGCTCAGTCCGCCCGTTCATCATAATGCCTCCCCAGACGACTACTCCAGGACCACCGAAACGGTCTCTTTCCGTGATGTTACTCCCGACCAGATGGAGTCCCGACCTCTCTTCAAATCAACTGCCGTTGGGAATCACTTGTGGCACTAAAACAACTCTCATCTGTAAAGAGTACACGACTCCATTGATGAGATGTCCGGTTTTTGTGCTCCCTGCACCACTCTAAACGGTGCCGCCGGTGGGAAACTGTCAAAGGTATGCAGCGTTCAGAACGGCGGGCGAATAGGCCACCTTTGTGAAGGCGTCTGGACACAGTAAAACGCTACACTTGTCGCCCCGTTGCTGTACACAGTTGCTGAGCAATGGCGCTTGCTGACTGGTTTCGAGTTCTTTTCGCCTGCAGGACGATATATCGGTCATCCACTGCAGTTATTTTCCTGGGGCGGCCACCACCAACCTTTCTCACAGCTGTACCTGTGGTTTGGAAGGCTTTCCAAGGGCGCGAAACGACACTTTTGTTGATTCCGAACTCTTCAGCTACACTGGTCACACTACGCCCCACCTCCAGCTTTCCGATCATTCTTCCACGTGTGAAATCGTACAGGTGATTTCTGCTTGCCATATTTCACGAATTAACTTACGTGCACTTGCAGCGAATGTCTTTAATTGCGTCTCCGTCCTTCCTTTTATTGTAGTGTTCAGTGCGCGCTCCTTCCGCACGTGTTTTGCGTACGCTCACGTCGCCTGTGACGTTTTGTTCCTGATATTTGCATACGCATGACCTTTCTCTTGAATTACGTGTTCATTGTACTGATCGCAAGAACTCCTTTTCTGCAATTTCATGGCTATCTGCTTAAAATTTGCATTGTTGCTTAAGTTTTGCACACCAGTGTAGTAGGGTACTTTAATCTTAGTTATCCATTTATTTTCATTGACATAAACAATGTTTTTCTTTGTAGAATATTATTAAGTAAGTGATAAGTTATTTGACGGCTCTTAATCATAGCAGAAATGTAGATGCTTTCATTTTTTGGAATATTCTTTTATTTAATCGGTGAAAAAATCAATGTTATGTACACCCACTTTGATTGATTGCTAAATCAATTGTCATAAAAATTTGATTGGATTTGTTACACGCATTTTTAAATTGTGAATATGACATGAGATGGTAAATATGCATCACTAAGCATTAAGTTTTTGAAATGAAATTTTATAAAATTACATAATAACACTATGAATTTCAGACTTTTGTTGGCATAAATAAGATATCATAATTTTATGATTCAGGATTTATATCTAGAATAGTAGATTTAGATTGTTTTGTTTCTAAATAACCATTTTTTACAACGGTTTCCTCTTTACCCCCATTTTGAGGAACCTTATTTCTTCAACAAAAAAAAAAAGTGTATGTTAAACTTCAAAAAGGTATTTTTAATTTTTGCTTATTTACTTCAATTTCCCTTTAATATAATTGAACTAATTATTCATTCCCTTATACTAGTTATGAAGATAGGAACTTAAAGATGGATGTATAGAGAATTTTGAAGTATTGTTCAAGAGAAAAAATGAGATTGCTCAGAAATTAAATAATGAGATCAAAGCAAAGCAATCTTGACAGTTATTCAGATTAATAATTTATTAACAGTATTGTCGTGAAATTAATCGTGTTAAAAATATTTGTTCTTGAAGTTCTATGCATTTTTGATAGCATGGAAGCTTAAAAGCGGTTATATTCGATTTAATTTAAAATGTTGCTTTTCGCTTTGTGAGAAACGATTTTCCTTTGATCTTGCTACCAAAATAAAAAAAGCATGAAGAGGAAGGGGTATTTAAAATACTATCACAAAATGACGTATAGGAAAGGAAATTAAAAATGCACACTTGTCTGTAATCGGAAATATTTGGTTATGAATTACTAGAATATAATAATTTTTTATTTAATGTATAATATAAGTTTTTCCAAGTTTCAATGTAGGCTTACCAGAACTAGGGAAAGAAAATAACTTAGATAAGCAAATTATGTTGATGCCACAATACTGAGAATAATTGCATAAACTAAAACATAATTACTAATACTGAAATTCCCAAAAAGCAATTTAAATATTCCTTTTAACTTTTGAAATATTAATCTTATGTCTGTAACAGAAAAATAATAATCTAAAATGCAAAATAACAAGTTAGCATAATGACAGATTTCATCTTATATGTGTATGTATTTTATGCTTATATGATAATATAGTGTATATGGTAATGTGGATCCATTATTTGTTCCTTGAAAGCTCCGTATTAATAAAGTGCAAAGAAAATATTAATTTTTTAATACTTTATGAAATAACATTTCAATTGAGATTTCACTTTTATAATTAAATATTCATGATGCTTAAAGCTAAAAACCATTTTATATTTTATTGGAATATGAATATTTTGCTTTATTTTTGATAGAAATCTTGAAACCATTAATTATTTATTCCCAATCTATTTTCTATAATCACATATAATCATAAGATCGTCGCTTTTATGTTTGTCACTAGTTCTAAATTCAGAAAGTGATTCCATACGTTTATATTAAAGTAATAACGATTTGATTTCAGTCATCAATATAAATAAAAATAATTGCAGAAGTTTATTTCGTACGTTTCTTGGGGAATATTTGCAATAGAAATAAATCGAAATTTAATTTCAAATGCATTCAGGTGTGTTGTCTGTTAAATTAATTAATACATTAATATTCGAAGCATAATTCACATAATGAGATCTTCCTCATTTTATGCAATTGTATAGAACAAACTGTGAAATTATTTGTAAGACACCGTTCTGTAGTTATATAGTCTACATTGTTTAATAAGCATAAGTAGTTATGTAAAAATATTCACATTTATTTCTCTTTTTGAATTTATTTTCCATTTGTATTTATATATATGAAATTAAAAAATCTTAAAATAACCAATTATCAACTTCAATCAAAGTATTGGCTAAATGCATAAAATTATTTCAGAACACGCATTATTTTGTGTTTATTGTTTTTATATGTATTTGGTATTAGAAAAAAATCATTTGGATTTGCCTCTCTTCTGGAACAAATTCTTTTCATAAGGCAATGACCTCTGCCACTAAAAAAAATCTCACACTTAATATAGCTCATAAGTATTTATTTCATACTTAAACCCACAGCTCTTTTTCTATAATGCTTTATAAATTAAACTGTTCTGCTATTATAGAATAATCCTGGAATCGGAGATTAATTTAGTTTACATTCACATTATAAATGAGAGCTTACTATAGCTCTAATTACAAAGTTTCAGCTTCAATGCCCGATACACAAAATAATTCATTCTACATTCGTCACAAACCTTCTACACTCCCCCCCCCCCCCCCCCCCCCCCCTCCGAATAAGACTTTATGCAGGACTTACCTTTCGTGCACACCAAGTGAGAAATGTTGAAAGTGTGCCAGTTTTCGAGCCATTTCTAATGAATAGAATTCTTTATTTTATTCCGCATTTGTGATATCTAATTAAGCCTGTATTTCAGAATTTTTGCCATTTTTCTTGGCCTTTAGATTAAAAGTACTTTTACGTCGCTCCCTAACAGATGTACGGGATTCATGGAAGGAATATCAAATTAATGATTTGGAAATTCCTCAAATAATCTTCAGTAACAAAGCAATTTAACAAAGGTCCGATTCCACATAGTTGCTATAATGTAGTGTCAATTTTTATATTTATTTCCTTTTATCAAGAAAATTTATATTTGATAAATATAATTTTGGCAGTTACTTAAAATTAAATTTAAAAAATATTAATATTAATCTGAATATGTTTCTATTTTGGCCTTATGTGTTTAAATACATTTTACATGTACGGGTGAATTAAATACAATGAATAGATATCTATGTACATGGATGAAGTGTACACTTCAATAATTTATGTTTAATGTTTTATTTCACTTATGGCTAGAAATTGTACGTTCTCCCTGTAAAATTATTATTTCAAATCTACTATAAAATGGCTAATTCTATCTGTATCGAATCTATGAATTAAATCAAATTAACATAATTTAAAGTGTATGAAGAAAAAAAACGCATTTGTTTTATAAAAAGCAATTTTATTATCAAATGCAGGATTTGATGACATGCAAGTTATATCCTGCTGCATAGTCCACGTTTTACAAAGTTTTAAGATAGGCTGGTTTTTTACTACATATATTTTAAGATTGACATCTTTTCTTATTTTGAAGATGAAAGGTTGAGGTTATTTAAGAAATATTTGGCAAAGTTAAAAGAAAGAGAGATTTGAAAGTCAAATATTATCAAATGAAAGCTGATTTAATAGCATAACTTTCTTTTCGGATGTGACTCAAAATCTAAATTTTCACTATTGAATGTATAATGTATCTGTAGATAAGATGAATAACTGTAAAATTTACTCAGAAATTTTATCAATTACCTGTGAAGATTTATTTCTTGCAAAATTCTCTATTATTAAAAGTACAATATGCTGATTGAACAAAAAATTCGGACAAACTCAATAAATCTTGAGGGCTCCTTCTGAATCTCTTAGCAACCAAGTCCTTTAGATAAATATAATATGTTAAAGAGTTCGTAAAATAAATCATTAGCTTCGATAGTTAAGGTGATTACGGAAGAGATTGAAAAGCGCCATATGTAAGAATCACGTTGATATCATGTATTTATTCAAATGGATTCATGAGGCATAAACTATTAAAAGAATCCCTAGATATGTTTCAAACCAAAATTATTTCGACAGCTGAGCTGATTTAACTCAATCTACCGTTATGCTGCACTGACACGGAAACAAATCTCCTGTATTTTGACTCACGAGTCTTTTCTGCAATGTTTACCCTACATTCTTGACCCAAATTAAGAGCTTACCGATTCCTTAAACTTATCGATAGGCTAGAAATGATATTAGATGAAACCGTGAAGTGAAATTTTATATCGTAATTAAAAGCCCGTTTTGCCACAGGGGCTTCATGAATGCTAATTCGGTGAATCGTTCCACTGGGAAGACACAGTCATTTAAATGACATGAAGTCGCGTTTGTTCGCGCTACAATAATTCAATTTGAATTTAGAGCATGAAGGATTAGTTAAGATGGTTGACTTATGTCCTTGAGTATTTATTTAAATTATGAGGCATCTCCTTGGTTCACTTCGAGTATAATTGACAAATTCGGAATTCCATGGCTTCGAAAGATTTTGTTTATCACATTTGCTTATTTGACTATCTATTGATTATTTCACTTCAAATTGTTAAAAGTAAATGATCGTCATTACTAAATATATTTTCCTTTCAATTTTTATTCCAAACTTTTTATTCATTCAAAACTCTAAAACTGAGGTCAATTAAAATAAGAAATTAATTGGAATCGTTAATGAATCTGATTCCAAACAAGTTTATTTATATAGTTATATTCTGCTATACTTAATTCTTAAAATATCATAAATGGATAGTTAAGAATAACTATTTTCTCTAAAATGGCTATGAATTTATAGTTATATTAAAATGTTAAAAGATGTGAAAATTTATTCATACTTGTTGGATCTCCAATTTCCTTAATTGCTTTGTAAAATTTCTTGATTCGGAGATCTTTAACTAGAGATCATTTGTATGTAATCAAACAATTATGTAATATAAGTACCATTATTCGAAGGGAGAACAAATGAAAAAAAGATCAAAGTGTATGTTGATTGTGCTTTTTATGCATAATGTGATTTTTTTAAAAAAAACTACAGTGTCTTCTTGATGATATATGACATCTATGGAAAAAAATAAAAATTCTTTCTTTCAAAACTGAATTGATTATGAGGTGATAAATAAGATGTCACATAACATGAATACATTTAACATCTGAATAAATTGAATGAACAACAAAACAATATGGGAATAACGAATTCGCTCTCAAAATTTGATATTCGATAATCAATAGAAGTAATATTCTAGAATATAACGATGGTTAATAGACATAACGTTTTACATTAGTTTTATACCTTAGTTGTAAATAAAAATTATTTTATTTTTATTTTTGTTTTCATTATCCTTGAAATATATTAACATACGTTCCTTGGTGAGGGGAAGTAAAACAGTTACTTTATGCAAATAAAGCACTAGGGTTTCTTAGAATTTCAATTATATTACTCAATAATGATGAAAAGTTTCGTTGTGCATTAATAGCAAATATTTCGAAAATAAATTTCATTTAGATCAGAAATTTTCTTTTATCTGCTTTACACGACTTATCTTATAAGTTCGTTTTGTTATGGTTAAAAATTTTCTTTTTGAAAAGACTATTAAATTCATATAGTATTTTGATTATACATTACGAAATACGATCATTTCATGCATGATATTTTTAAGAAATAACTGTTCAGAGCTATCAACATGAAAAAATAGTATCAGTATCCAAAGAAAGAGAACTATTTTTGAAAAGGATGCTTTCGTTTTAGTCTAATATAAACAATATTATTATACGTATCGAGATCAATTATCAATTGCCATTTATGAACAGAGATAATCTCACCCAAATAGAGCTTATTGGAACAAAACGAGATAATTTTCTTAATTTATGCTTTCTGTTTAACTCGAAATTAAAGGAGTGAAACTGCGAAAGTAATATTTTCATTCAATAATATAAAACAAATAAAAGTTCCAATTAGATGAGGTATCACAATATAATATAATGTCATTGAATACATGATCACAAATCTTAAAGAAATTTCAAGTTGGAATGATTTAATGTAATAATAATACTTTTCAAAGATATTGTAGCTATTTTCTCTTTCAACATATTTACATTCAATAACAAAAGAATCAATATGGCATTTTGTTTAGATAAAAGAATATATATATTTACATTAGCACGAATATTATCAGAATTCTGTTGAAGAATTTCACATGAAACATAATAGGGATATTTTTCAAACAATCAGTATTACATGCTTCAAATAATCAATATTACCTGTTTAACACTATATATTTCCTAACCAAATAATCAACAAATGAGAAGAATCTCAGACTCTTACCCAGAAACGCAGAAAAAGTAGCATTTCAAACACTCTGTCATATATTCCCAAACGTAAGAAAAGATTAATCTTTTAACGTCACACTGCCAGTAACAAATCCCATGTTACTGTACCAAACATATTTCAAGATTCCTGACAGAACCTTCAGATAGTCTATATTTGTTCTTGGAAACATCGATATTTTAAGTAAACGCTAAGTCTTAACGCCACTGGGCTAACAAAACTGCTTTAGTTTTGGTATAAACGAAAACTGCAATTAATTGGATAATATAATGTGATATATTTTAAGTGTGGAACGATTTACACAGGTATTTCTTATTTATCTTAATTATGTTACTTTTTATATTAAAGTTAAATTTGAGAATTCTTAATTAGATAACAAAATTACTGGGAAATTAATCGATCGTACAGGTCAAAACTATTTTAAATCATTTCAATTCTTCTCGAGTCTATTTGTTTTTTAATATGAATTTTTGCAATATGAACGATTTGAAGTACTTGTAAAAATACTAATTTTTTATTTAAAAACAACTCAAAATATATTTTTACAATTTCAATTCTATGATTGTCTTTTATAAAGATATTAAATTGCTCAATGTTATTTCAAAGGAGCGCAGAAGATATTTTCAAAGAAAAAAATCTGACCATTACTGAAATTGTATTTTAGTTTGTCTTTAATTCAATTGCATTTAATCATAATTCATTTAAGCAGCTCTGGAAGGTTCAGATTTAATAGAAAATACTTTGTCACTATGAGTATTCTTTTATGTAACAAATAAACATTTTTTCATTCCTCCCAAAAGAAAGAAATACTGACTAGCGTAAAACGGATATATTGATTCGTGATTTCCTGCAACAAAGCTATTCGAAACAGCGTGTGCACACTGAAGATTGCTTTGCGTGTATCTGGTTTATAAAATTATTTAGGACACAATTGCAGGCACTTATGTAGCCAAAAGACTATTAACCTTGCGAAACATGACTTCTGCTTTTTAGTGCTCTCAATAAATGCGACATAAAGAGAGCATAAAAATCTTTTTAATCTTTTATACTGTGTTATATGTGGCTTATTTTATGTTTAAATTTGCTCGTTAAGGCAATGATTTTAGATGAGATCTGATGACCAGTAATTGTGACTCGTCTGGATATTTTCCAATATTAAGTCTAAATTTATGTAATACGGTGCTTAATGTCAGTTGGAATACACGAAAATTCCTAGTTAAAGTTCAATTTTTATATTTTTATTTATATCTTCTAGAAACAATTTAAATCAAGCTTCAATGTTTATACATTTAGATTTGTTGTTTGTTTAGCCCATAAATAAGCACAAATTAATTTAAATTACTTAAGAAATAATAAATACATCTATTTATTTAAGCCTTAAATTCAGTTCAATACTATATATATTTTATTTTATTTTACAGAATTGCTGTGCAATACTATTAATATAATATAGCTAAGTTTAGCACTATAAATATAGAGTATCATAGTTTCACTTAGGTATTTCTTTCGAAAAATATAAATTAAAAATTTGGACACAAATGGACCAGTGATTCAAAATTCATAAGGAGAGGAAGGGCCAGAACTGTTTAATAGTAACTGTTCAGTATGTTTGTTATTAAAAGTTGCAACAGAATAGAAACATGAAGAAAACTTTCTTTCTAAACGGTCATTGACTTCCCATTTACCATTCGCATTCGCAAATATGGAATAGTATTTCATATCTGTCATTCTGAAATAATCTTGTGACAGCTGAAAAGCAATCATCAGAAGAAGTTTTCAAGTAGAATCAGATGATAATTCTCACTGTTTATAAAAAGTTCAAATTTAAAACTAATCATCCGTGAAACGGATACCTGAAACTCGATATTATATTTTGTGATGGAAACTTTCTTGGAAATATCAGAGGAAAAGAGAGGATTCAGTGTTAAATGCTAGAGGAATGGACTAACATAGAATGTGAAAGTTATTCAAATGGAAGTTACTTGTGCAATTTTTATAAAAACTTTGCTCATATTCTATAGACTGCCATATAGATCTAATATTTATTTCATCATAAATGTTTTTTCAACTAAGAATTTTATATTACAGTGCCTTATATTTCTATTAATAAGACATTTTACGATATCCTTTCCACTGAAGATTTTTAATATATATATATAATTATTAAAGAGTTCATAAAAATGTTTACCATTAATTTTTTCTTAAATATCGGTTTTCAAGTGGTAATCCGTTTGTCAATTATAAAGCATATTTCATAATTGCCTCTCTTTTAAAAAATATTTAAAATAATAGTTTTAATTTAAATTATTTCATTTACATTATTGAACAGTACTTTGCATTATTTTTGAGTCAGCAGTAATTTTTTTATGTAGATTTTCTTTTTATTTTGCTATTTATTTACGTATTTGAGGATGCCTGCAGATTTTTTTCTTACGAGAACTAGTGAAGTGGAGTCTAGAGTGGAAAAGTGTAAAATTCCTACATAGGACAGGAAAGCTAACAATATCTTAAAAAATTAAAAATAATGATTGATTGAAAATATTTTCTATTTTACACTTACACTAAATTAATTTTCATCGATAACATCAACGTAGAGGAGCTTTGAAATATATTTGATTTCTATGTATTTCATTATGAAAAAGTCATAAGGTATTTATGTTTATGAAATAACGGTTATTTACTGCTAATCTTATTCGTATTTAAAATGAAGAAATAACCTATTTCAAAAGAATCAGTTGTTAATAAGCGTTTTGTTTTATAGTAGTCTGGGAAAAAAATTAAAAAAAAATTGACATATATTTATTTGATAATAAAAAAAAAATCAAAGAATGGCAATTTCATAACAAATTACAGTTTTCTTTAAGGGTAAGGGTTAAGAGTTTTCTTTGAGGATAAGGGTATTTTATTATATATAACAACAAACTATCTTTAGTTCTGAATCATCTAGAAAGAATTGCTTTCTTGCTTTTGCAATTTTAATAAGAAAGAAAGTACTTTATAAAATGCTAAGATTACTCCAAAAATGAACGTGGGCAACCGTTGCTTATTCTAAATTGGAGTAAACTAATGTTTAGTGAAACCCACGAATTTATCAGTGAAAATAATAAATAATCAGCAAAACAATAACGTAAACGTTACTTTCAGTTTCAGTGAATGTTGCATTATATTTGAGAAACATAATTAGAATTCAGAGGAAATGAATATGCGTTTTTTTTTTTCAGTTGTACTTTCAAAGCAACAAAGAAAGCATTGGAAGTAAATTAAAAGCTAAATACAAATCACACTCTTAACTAACTAGATGCAACAAAGAAATTCCAGGGGATTTTTTTTTCAGCTAGGCAAATACCCAAATGAAACGAAACTTGGAGTAACTACTAGGTGAATGTTAAGTAGAGATGGATAAAAATTCTTCTTTCCAAGAGAGAGATTCAGGATCCCACTCGAATAATAATTAGTGCAACTAATCAAATGACGTAAAAATAATCCGCTCAAAGCTGTTGTCAAAATCTCGACTAGAACTCATCAGTTGGTAGTTAATTCCAACCCAACCGTTAATAATAAATTACTGCAATCTAATTCTATCGTTATCAAAAATATTACACCGTGAAAGAATTTTTAATTTTTAATCAATGTTAATAACCTGCTTAGGTGTAATTAATTGCTATGGTAGGTATTTAATTTTGCTTTCTTTTCTATTAGAGTAATCTGAATGGTTATAAATATCCTGATGATCTGATATTAGATAATAAAAAATGATTAACTGATTAAGAATCCAACAGTGAAAATTATTGTTAGTATAGCAGGAAATGGAACAAAAATAATAATTTTCTTTACAGTTTTAAGTAACTAACAATTGTAATAATTTTGTTGGAATGAAAATTTAAAAATTGAATCAAAATGTATGAAGAAGACCGGAGATTTTATGTCGTTTTGGCCAAGATATTTTCAAAAAATACTGTTGGTATTTGTGAAAATTAAATAAGAGAAAGACCATCAATATTGGTTTGTGATATCCTTGAATCTTTTTCTACGCTTTATAATCGAATAATCATTCGATTTTACTTATGAAAAATCTTTCACATTCGAGACTATTTCTAAAATAATAATTATATTAATATTTCAGCAGTATAAATCTATGAAACTTTATGGAATAGGAAAATATGCAAGTATTCTATTATCAAGCAGGTCGCAATTATTGGAATGTTTACCAGTAATGACTTCGAGATTTATGTAAAGTCTCCAGATTTATGTTGAGGCATTTTTCCATAGAGTGCCAAACATTATTCCTTAAACCTCACATTTGATTTTTGATGAGTTTCTGATTAAGAATCTTGAATCCATATAATTGTATCATTTTGATATCTTGCACTATTTATGTGGGATTTAATATTAACTTCAGTTACTCATGAAGGCAGTCAACTGAATTATTTGCCTCCAATTAGTTCAAAAATTTGAATTTGAAGATACAAAATTACATTAAGGTTAAAATTGTATAAGTATTGAATAGCAAATTAAATATATGGGCTAAAAGAGATAATGTTTAGGAAATTTCTAGAAAAATCTCTAAAAGCAAAATATATATTAATTTTTTTGATAAATTTTTATCAAAGGAATTTTACATGCTCACACGATAATATATAATAAATAAGCTGAATAACTTACATAGACATTTCAATATAAGTTGAATAATTTTAACTTAAAGTCGCATGCATCAGCTTGTTTTCATCAGATACTTAAATCTAAAAGCATCATTTGTTTCTAAGTGAATGAAGATATTTGAAAAGAAACCACCAGAAAATAGAGAGCAGATTTGGAGAACAAATTTACTAGCTTTAATACTGTTAGTTTTTCAATAAATATTAAATTTATTCAACCTTACTAACCTTACCACTGGTTGGAATCGTTCGGAAAATATAAAAAAAGTTTAAAATGGTATTATTATCGAAGATTAGGAAGTCAACCGGAAAATCATAAAAGCATGAGGCACCGAAAGAATTATTTCAAATATGTTTTAGTTTAATTACATAGCTCACTATATACTTTATTTTTAATTAACTATTCAGAATGTTCTTTCTTATGATATCTATCAAATATTAATTTCATTGCCTCGTGCTTTTGTGATTTTTGTTTTAACCTCTATATTTTGTTAAAAAACTTAATTTTTATAGTTGAATCCAATAATAAAAGATAGTTTTAAAGTAATTTTTATTATTTTCAATTTTATAGCTTTTAATAAGTTTTATAATTTATAGTTATGATTATTATAGCAATTATTATTAATATTGTGATGTTTATTTTCACACTACTAAATAGCGGCTGGTATATGGAATAAAAATTTAATGAATATAAATCGGTTTACTGATGGTAAATTTCCGGAACAATTACATTCATTAATAATCATCGAGGATAACCAAATGTACGAAATTTCAGAACTGATGGGAATTAGGAAGTGAACTAAAAATTGATTACATAATTAATTCCATGCTGGTTAATTAAGCTTGCTTTCATTTAATATTACATGATGGCAATGCAGCTTTTCAGTTTATTTTTCATATAATAAGAACTTTTCCACCATAAAATTTACGTTGTGCCATAAGTTTCTGTCTCTTTACTCATTTTTAATACTCATAAATCACTTTGAAATTTGCTATTAAATTTATAATAGACCACATCTTTCTTTGTTCAAGAAAAATTCTCTAGAGAAGAACTAGTATTCATAAGAAAATGCATCATTCCATTTGATGTCAAGTAACCAGTAGTAAACTTCATATTTTTAACTCACAAATCTATCGCTTATCCACATACGATGACTGAAATGTCACATGAAATATGAGAGAAAACTTTTTTTTCATTGATTATCTATTAAATTCAACTGGGAATGACTTTTCTATGCGTACCTTTACAAAATGTACTTCGTTATTAGTGTAGCAGAATAAATAGCATGTGTCTTCTAAGAGAAATTACTATAGGAGGAATGACGCAATCCCCACATCACTTGAAACGACGTTAAATGAGTCCAATCGTAGATCTATTATAGTCCACCTCTTGAAATTATATTCATTTATCTAATATTATCATCTCAAATAATAAATGAAATTAAGAGCAGACATGCTTTTTCTGATGATTTTCTATATAAAAAAATAAGTCGCCTATACATTCCTTCATCAAATGTTCAGTAGAAGAGGCAGCAATTGCCCTCAAAGAAAAATTTCTAGAGGAAGCGCGGTGTCCCTAATGGAATACACATCGCTTCAGTGGAAGTCAGTCGTAAACCTCCTACCGCTAACTCTTAGCACATATTCCTAAATCCGACACCATCGTCTCTTCCAAAAAACCAAGAGGGATGTTTCAAACGACATCTCACGCAAGGCTAAAAAGCAAGCTTGGCAGAGGTAGAGTGGACGAGGGGAGATAAAAATGACAAAAATTAAATAAAAAAATTCGTTCTTCATGATGTCTATTGTGCGGGGAATTTCTCCGACGGAAATGATTTTTCTCTGCCGCAGAGTCGGAAAACATGTTCCGTGTGTCACGCAATATCTCGTGAAAGTATGTTTCATCTCAAATTATTCTTTGAAAGCACACAAGAGGGGCAGAGTCGTGCTTCATCTCATGAAGATTCCGTTCCCTCCTACAGCTAAAGTTTATATATAGCTATATATATCTACTACTTTTCGCTTTGGCCACAAAGGCTTAAGAAGAAAATTATTCCTCATACCTTCGATCCAAAATGTTAACTCCCCCTAAGGGGTTCAAATGACAACAATGACTACCGAAGGATTCTTTTGAGGCTTGAGTTGCTATTCAATTGCCATTCTGTTTTGAAGTATTTATTCCCATGACAATACTTTTCATTTAAATGCGTGAAAGGGAATGGAAATATAACCGGGAATAAATATTCATATTTGATGCGTTTATTATGGTCTGGCCGTAATCTGTATGTTTTAAGTAATGAAATGGAAATATATATTCCTGTTAAAATGTAGCGAAGGAAAGGATGTTGCTTTAAGGTAAAAAATAGAAGAATTTGCTATTATACTTAATTAGAAGTGCATTATGTAAATATAATGATTGATGTCATTTTTTCATTATAAAACAACATAATTTTTTTCACTTGAAGCAAAGATATAACGAAAAGTTACGAGAAAAAAATTACTGTTTTTCAATATTTTTGTATAATTACGTCTATTATTGAACATTAAATGAATTTTAATGCATTCATTAAATTTCACAATTTTAAGTCACTTAATAATAATTTAATAATTCTCATTTAGGTTTAATAGGGAAATATTTATTCTTACCTTAAATCTATGTACCATTTATTTAAATATGGAAGCTGTTAAATAGGGAAAATATACATCAATAGACATATAATTAGTTTTACAATGTTATTTGAAATTCACATTTTTATGATATGAAAGATGATTGCTATACGCGGATAATTCTTGTTTCAGTAATTAAGAAATTCAAAAACTGTCTTACTCTTTAATACACAAATTTATGAAAATATTTTGTTTATGAAAGAATTTTATAAATTTTTCGGCTGTGTTCAAGCGGTAGAAGAAAAAAGCTTGAAATCATGTAAATGATTTTCAGAATTCAGCCATTCAGAAGAAGCCAAAATATGTATTTGTAACATAATAATACAGTTATACCAATAAATGATTATTGTACATTTGATTAATTTTTCTGGAAAAATAAAAGTATGGTTTAATTAAAGTCGGATTCAATTGAAAAATTCATATTTTTTGGAACTCATATTTGCACTAAGAGCTGATTGAATCAGATGTCCTAATCTTCTGGAAATATTCATAACAGCCATAAGAATATAGGTATGAAGTTTTCCACAAGTATTTTGTTTCCGAAACAAAACAAGAAAATGGCTCTCAAAGAATAATTTCTAAGAAAGTGTAAATTCTTGAAACGAATAATAATTAAAGGACGAATGATGAAGCAATAATAACTATAAGAAAACAAGTTCTGTTTAAAGCAATCTCTCTACTGTATCCTCTTGTAAATGAAGTGAAGCATTTTATTTAAAGAAATCCGGTCGTATTTTTTTTAAAGTTCACTTTCTTGTTCTCAGTTGATTAAATAATTTAAATTTTCCTTTTTCTAGATTTTTCAGACATAACTATGTATCAATAATTACGTTAAATTGTCAGAAATTTCACAGGATATCCAAAAATTCATGAAAATTTGATGCATGTTATCGCAAACATCTGCAAACAAAACGCTAATTCTAAATTGTTTCCACTAATAATACAATGCACGGCCGACTCAGGGATTCCAGTTAAACCCAGTGGCTAACTTATGGGCAATGACGTTGAAGGAAGTCTATACTTCAACTTCTAATCATCCCACAAATTCCGTAGAATAAATGGCTCGTTCTTGTTAATGGAAATGACCTTTTCCACTCTAACGTCATGTTGAGCAGCAAGCGTTTATTTTACAGTCGAGTTTGCATTTCATTAGACGGGAAATGCATAAACAGGTGTGAATAGACAAGTGTAGAAGTCGGGTCGCCTCTTCATTATCTATCTGCAGCCGACCAGAAATACTTGACGGGGGATAATGTGACAGATACCAGATAAAATTGGCTGGAGAGTCATTAATCTTCGTGAATAGGATGTAGGGTGGTTTCATTTGGCAAACAGTCCATAACTTGTTTCTGGACTGCGGTTTCTTATAATGGCGAAGGGTGTAATTCCTAACATGTGTATGCTCATATTGCCTTGGCGTTGATGTTAATTTAAAGCATCTAAATATGTGCCCTTTTAAAGCATATAAATATATATTCCACTTTCATGAATATTTCGTTACGGTACATATATTTCACTTCTTTACTGAAAATGACTGGTTATCTTAATTGACCGTTGAGTATGTTTAAATTGTAAATACAGTAAGAGTTGTAGAAAACCCTGCTAAACTACAGACGATTCAATAGATTCGCTCCATACATTTTGTAATACACGAAATTATATTATTCCATTACGAATACATTTATTACTTTCCTAATTTTCCTATAAAAGGCTATCGTATTTGATAATTTTATTTATTTTATTTATATACATACATACATGCATATATATATATATATATATATATATATAATGCAAGATCAAATTTCAAGGCATTATTGGTAATTTTATCTAATCGAATTGGATATATATAGTAAGAACTGGATATATATTATATATATATCCAATATATATTGGATATAACCGAATTGGATATATATTATAATAAAAAGTAAAAAGACTATTCTTTTACTGAATTTGGCTGTATTCTTTATGCTTTCCTTATTCTTAAATATTTTTCTGGAAAATCATTATCTTAGCTGACTAAGTAAACGGAAATTTTCATTTGACTAAAAATCAAGACCTGCTAATTAAACTCAGTTCTTTTCCTAAAATATTTCACACTTGATAGATTGCAAAATAATATCATTAACAAGCTTAAACTTCATTATTTTATTATAAGTCTTAACTTTTCTTTAAAAGTTAATCTTTCCAGAAAGTTTTTTTTTATATATATATAATAAATAAAAACTACCCAGAAAATAAAATTCACTTGAAAGAAGCCTGTTGACGTATTTTTTTCCCATGGCCTAGGCGCATTCTGAAGATGCGTAGTGAAGTATAATCTTAATTAACATAATCGATCGTGAGCTCTGCTTTTACCGAGTGGAAAAAGCCTATAAAGTAAAGCATTAACCTAATTTGAGTTGAAACGAACCTTTCCGTGACAATTTTTTTTTATCCTAGTTTTAGAAGTCTTCTTTAGTAGTTTAGGTAGATAGCGATATTGTTCCCTCCTAAAGAATTACTTTTCAAGAAAGTTAAATCTTTAGAATGTTTTCTTAGCTTGGATAAGAATCAAATGGAAAACAAACAACTGTGACTTTTAAAAAATTTATTTTTCCACGCCGAATAGCATTTATTCTTTCATAAATATGATTTTTAGCCCAAACTGTAATTCGTTAATATTTATAATGAATATTTATTGAAAAAGGTTTTTTTTGGGGGCAAATCATATGTCTTCTTTTTATATTCCCAATTTTATATATAGGGCAGCTATTTAAAAATTGTTTTGCGTAATCAGCAAAAATGAAATTGTTTTCGAATAACCACAAACATCAATTCTTTAAATATTTTTATTTTTTTTGGAAAAGTGACTTTTAAATTTTTTTGTTAAGCATTATATATGTATATGTTCAATTAATTTGAGTAGAATAAACTTGTATTTGTGAAAGTGGAAATACTGTTATATTTACCTCAAACAAAGGAAAAGAATTGAATACAATGTGTTACTCAAATGTGAATTATTTTTAATAATTAGTATCTAAAGATTCAATTATTTATCTCAATCTATTTTCAGTGTTTAAAGTAAAATATCATTTATTTCCATTTTTTCTAATCATCGAAATTGCGAAAATAATTGTAAGTTTTTATGAATTACTGTGGAATTCCGTCTAATATTTAAATCTATTTAAATTCTCCTTTTATAATTAATTTTCTATTAAAATATTTTTTACATATCTCATTTAAAATTTTTCTCTAATAAATTAAATACTGAACATTTTTAATTATTTTAAATGCGTGAATATGTATGTTTACATACATGACTGCTTAAACATTTTTAATAAGGTAATTTCGTTATCGCTTATGTGTGCGTGTGTGTGATGCGTGCTTTAAATCCATTTGTTTAATTTACCCCATTTATTTTAAGTATACTCATAGCATAGAAAACAAATTTTTCATTAACTTCCATTTAATGTTAGTAAAGGACTATTTTTGTGGAAAGCAATGCCCTTCTTAGAAATTAAATATATGAAGTTCTCTATAACATCATTCTATTGATGCAAATATTGTACAATAATAAACTAAAAAATTAGATCGTTTTAAGAGAAGACAATTATTAAAATACAATTTTGAAATGAATTCTTTAATTTCAGAGAATATTTTCTTAAATAAAAACAAAGTCCTAAACAATCAACGTTTAAAATAAATATCAAGTATACTACATCGAAAGTTAAAATTTAAATTGAAATTTTGTGCTTCGATGTAGGATAGGTTCAATTCAAAATTTATTTCGAATTTTGAATTGAAGTTATCCCAAATAACTCCAATTCAAAATTCGAAGTAAAGAATATATATATCATCATTCTTTTTTCCATTTTATACTGTTTAAAAACATTTTGTTTTCGTTAACGAGGCTAATTAGACATAGATTATTGTTATCACACATTGGACCCAATTTTCTCAATACATCCATACTGTCGAGTTACCTGGATAAGAATATGAAAATTAATGTTGCAAATCTCTTAACGACCATTTGCTACACTATAACGAGAAGATCTAGTAAAGTACCTTAATGCAAAAGTCTTCAAAATCAAAGAAAAGGTTGCAAAAGAATCCGAGAAAATTTAACAATCATAAACAAAAACAATTTATTTAAAAACAATAATAAAATAACTTCTTACCAAGTAATAATGTTTAATTATATAGAACAATTTAATTTAATCAAAATATTTTTATATCCATTCTGAGATCAGTTACATCAACTGAAAAAAGTATTATGCAAAGGAATTCCATCTTTCTTCTTCGATATGCAGAGAAAACCGCATGACTCGGTTAATGCAAATAACCGAGTTCGGGTTTTGTAACTATTATATGATAGCTTCTATTATGAGCAGCACCAATACCTCAAAGCTGTGCTTCACCCACCCTTTTAGTACTCATCAGGGAAACTAAATTCAGCATTTTTCTACGGCAACTGAGGCTCTATCAGAAACTATTGAAAAAATATTATAGTAATAATAATAATAATAAATGTTAGCTTCCCTTTCCTTTTCTTGATGCAAATGTTAACTTAAGCTCTAAGCACTCATTCGGGTTTTTATTACTATTTTACTAGATTTTCCCATCAATTACTGAATTGATAAATATTATTTTGAAAATTGATAAATATTATTTTGAAAATTGATAAATATTAATTTGTGATAAAAATTCAGAGAAATTCATATACACATTTGTAATCTTTGAAACACTATTATTAAATATACTAAAATATATTTCATTTAATCTTCCTAAAATGCCATTAATTATTATTATCTCTTTTCCTGCATTAACTCTGTCTTTGAATTAATTATCACCAAAATGTATTTAAATAACAAATGTATTTAATTAAATATTACCAAAATGTATTTAATGACCTCTTTAAGGATAAGACGGTCATATTCGGTATTGACTCTGTGTATCTTACTCTGATCCCTTGCATATTGTTAATGTTAGCATCAAGAAAATATGTGAAATATAAACACTTCTACTTTGTTGAATTTATTTTAGGGAGGCAGCTTTAAAAGGTTTATTTCACACAAAGAGACAGACACACGCACACACAGACACACACACACACAGACACACACACACACAGACACACACACACACATACATATATATACATATACATAATTTTTGGAGCAGAGTCGTAGCCGAAGACAGAAAAGACACTGAATTTTTAACTACGGTTTGTTCCATCCCAGGAGGCATGATTAATGTACAAGTAGAAGCGACGAGCACACTAACACAGAACGACACAGAAGGAAATGAGGAAAAGCTAATGAAATATTTATCCCTGTGATTATATACTGTGAGATTTTGATAAGAATTTCTCTACACGTGTCGAAGACAAGAAAGGAAACCATTGGGATCTTTTAAAAGAATGTGCTAGGCTCGCTATTTTTCTATCCCTTCACTCTGAAAGTTAGAACTGCCGATTTCAGCATTTTTACAAAGCTTCAGTTGAATTAAATAATAGAAAAAGTGGAATGGGATCAGGAAATAAGAGAATATTTTAGAATGAAGTTAATATGGGCTAAAATAAGCTAAAAATTAGGAAATTAATAAAGTTTAAATTAGATTTTAAAATATCATTACACACACACATACACACACACACACAAATATATATATTATTTTAAGTAGCCTCTAAATTGGATTAATCGGTTCAACTTTATTTTGAAATAACCAGATAATGTAAATTGTGTGATCTGCTAAATAATATCAAAAATAAGTGAAATAATTTTTAGTAGAAAAGCTTAGGAGTGAATATGTCTTATGTATTTTTTTATTATTTATTAATGTATAATTAACAAAACTTTATTATTTTCGGGAAGCACTCACCCTTCTAACTAAACGCCAATTATTAAAACTCTTATCTACACATATTTGAAGTGTCTCTTTATTTTAATATGGTTGCAGAAAAATGAAATTTTAACATTTGATAAAACCAAATGGGAGTTAAATTAATAATATAGGCAATTTATTTCAACTAGCCCCATTAAAAATATATTATTTATTCTTTTCTTATGTACTTCAATACTTATCTATTCTCTTTATTTTAATTATTGCCAACTTATTTCTAAGTAAATCAGCAAACTATCGCGTGTTAACACCCTAAACTTCAATACTTATTCCATGAAAGCCTACTTGATCTCCCTTTAACCACTTTTGTCAGCATCAAACTACTAAACTAAATATTATCGTCTCTATTTCGGTGAATATTTTAGGGAAATGGCTTTAAATTTTTTATTTCGTATAACTTATTTTTGTCTTTCAAAACAATTTCTAAATTGGATTAAGCTGCTTTTATTTTATTTAGACGTTTCGGGATTATATAAATTGCGAAATCTGCTTAAATAATAAAGAAGTAAACGAAATAGTTTTAGTGAGGTTCGCCTTGAGTTTGGTCTGAATATTTTTATACATTTTTATTCCAGCTTTCTGGATACGTAATTAACATAACTTAATTATTTTCGTAAAGTGTTCATTTTTGAGGGAAATTTATTTTTTAACTAAAAGTCGATGGTCTTCACACTTAATTACATAAAATTGGAACCTCATTTTATTTTAATAAGGTCGTAGCGCAGTGAATTTTTTAGCATTTCAATAAAACTAAAATGAAGGTCAAATTATTTTGCGTGACTATTTTTCCTTCTCCCTTGGGACTGGTTGGGAACAGTTTGATTTCTAAAAGAAATCAAAAATGGCTTCCTAATTATGTCGCCAATTTCATAAGAGCTGAAAACTCGTTTTATAGTTAGGAAGGAGACGTGCGCATTTTAGAAAATCCTAACTCACCTCACTTTCCACATTCTGAGCTAATTATCCTTTACTTTGAAATGAAAGAAGATACAAACTGATTAAACACAACTTCCGGTTTTTTTTCCTTTTAATTGAGATCTTCACATTTACTTAAGGATTAGTTTTGAGAAATAAGTTGAAGCTAATGGGATTTTTAAACTTTTCTTTTCTACTTAACAATTTAACTGAGATTTTTTTAATTAACGACTAGGCGTAAAAATGAGAAAGAGCCGCGCTGGTTTGGGCTTGTCAGTCCAAAATTCGTAAATTAACTTGGCCTTTAAATTTATATTTCCCTTACGTGAAGCTTTTCATTTAATCCACCAATAAATCTTATTTTGTTAATGCAATTAATAAATGAACAAAAGCGAAATATTTGACATATTGTTTGATGCTTTGTTTATTAATCATTTTAAATTTATTACTCGTAAGAATAAATGATTAAAAAGCGTGCACTTTCTTCAGATTTTATCATTAGCATTCCATGAGGATAAAAAAATTGGATACCATTTCTTATACTGATTTAGAGGATGTATTTACCCTTAAAAAAATATATAATTTATTCTTCTTTCACTCATCTCCACATGCAAAATAAATCTAAACTAATGTAAGATTGTCAATATACTTATTATGAGCCAATTAATTCGATAAATTTCATAACTGAATAATTTTGAAAATATTGAATTAGGTACCAATACAGCCGTATCTCTTTCTGAGTGAAATAAAGTTCGATTTTTTTCTTCTGTGCTATCTTAAGGATGCAATGGTGTAACTGCATGACTAGTTTCATTAAATAAGATGAAAATTTAATAACAGCCATTCTACTGAGAAAGTGCAAAGAAGTTTTGACCGAGAAAAGGAAAAGTTCCCCAAAAGAATATTACTTATATGTACACAAGCATATGATAGTAACTGATTTAACCATGGAAATGTTCATAGTAAAAAAGACCAACTGCATGGAAAATTTGCGAAGAAGGTAAACTTATTGTGTTTCATATTTTTACAATCAAATGAACTCTCATATTTGGTTGTATTACGATGCACAACAGCATCACTTTTTCTCAAATAATCCTTGAATACTCTTTTAATACTTGCTGAAAAATCTGTAACAAAACTTAATATGACAATAAAAAGTATGTGACTGCGCTACCAATTTGGTTATTCATAGCATGGATTTCTTTTAACGATTTAAGGTTCAAGAATCGTAATTGCACTGCTCCAGTTTATTTCTTTAAAATCCCAACCATTATGAAAAACAAAGTAGGCGAGCACATCGAAGCTGGTTTTTCGGAGTATTAACGCCATATCAGGATAAGTGACATAATAAAATAAACAATATCGGACTGATTGTCATTTTTTGATAAGATTTTATAACTAACCCTTTGGATTGAATCAGTAAATAATTTATAAAATACTAAAATTAATTATAACGAAAATTGGAAAAAATCATTTTACTTTGTTATCCACTATCGCATAGGCAATTTAGTATCTTTTTGAGAATGAAAATAACTATCAACCATTTTTTTTTAATTATCAATTTACCTTTACGCTTAATGCATTAGATTTAAATTTGCAAACAGAAGTAGTAAGAAATATGGGAATATTTTCCTATGGAATTAATTTGTTAAACGAAAAAAATTGGTTGTTATGAAAAAATTGCTATTCAATAGAAAGAGCAATTTGCATATATCCCTAAATAAAACTTAGTCAAAAATAAACAAATAAGAAAAATTCGTAATTAGATTTACTACAAAAAATTTTATATTGCTCGTAACTTTTTACTTAGAAAGATAATATATAGAAAAAATGTGCAGCTCATGACAATATAATATAGCTGTTACATTAAAAAAAAAAACATTTTCTTCTCCTGTAATATTCTTTTTAAATAGCTTGTGGAATTGCATCGACAGGCAATATATGTTTCTTTTAATTTAATAGGTAAAGGGAAATATATTACCCACTTAAGCCATTATTTTATTCAAGAGACTAACTTAAAGTGTCATTTGACTGAAATTCGTTCTAATCTATTATCTTGGCCATTATCCAAAAATAAATTAATTACAGCTCTAATACATAATTTTAACATTTCGCTAATGTATAGATTTACTACTGCGGCATTTTTTTCTTTTAGAAAAAGGGTTCCTAATATCGATCACTATATGTTCTTGATTTCACTTGCGCCTAAAATGAATTAAAATAAAACTTATGCTATGACCATAAATTTGTTATTAAATATAAAAATTAGATACCAAAATTAATACAAAAAACTTTTAAATTATGTTTTTTTTGGAATATAATTAACTTACCCTTTTAAAAATGTTCTTGAATGCAACATAAAATTAAAGAAAGAAAAAAAAAACAGATTTTCAGAGCATTCTGCACGGATATAACTTTTTTCCCTACACTTTTCTCTTATCACATTTTTAGTGGGAACTATTTGTTACATATCGCACATTTTAACCAGGTTTATCCATGACAATCATTTGAGTAAAGCCCTTCACAGATTGAACATCATTATCTTCTTCGCCACAACTGATGTCATTGACGTCAGTTCACATATATGGAGGTCCTTCATCATCTTCTAAAGAGGAAGAAACTTTCTTCCCTTTTTCCGATTTCCGTTTTCTTGGAGCTGGTTCATTTGCAGCTTTGCCATATGTTTCTTTTAGACGTTGACGGACATTCAGGTAATAGTGCTTTTCTCCTTTTCTTTTCCTTTCATTTTATAGACTTTATGAAAGAGGTTTAGAAAGGACAACTCCTGAAAAAAACAGCAGATCCGGTTGGAACTCTTGATGCTATGGGTGTTGGACGAATGTCTTTTGGAAATACTACATGTTTTGATTCTTGAAATTGCTGTTCAGGAGAACTTGGCTCTTCAGTGTTTTTTGCTTGCCCCTGCTGCTTTTGGCATAGAATGTTGGTATAGTAAGAAATGTGCACCTGTAAAAATGCTAGAATTAAAAGGCAGAATTCTACTCGTCGTTAAACCTTGCATATCGACGGGCCATTGTTAGCTGTTTTTGCATTGACGTTTACTACCAGATCTGCAGTTTGATAAATTGTTGCTGTTCAGAAATGATACATAGCCGACTAATTTGCAACCTCTTAAGCGTTGAATTTTGAAGACACTCACAAATATTTTATCCAAAGGCTACACGTGATTTGAAAAATAAAGATTGAATTATACCAAAAAAAGACAAAAAAAAAAACAAAAAAATAGAATTTTCTCGGATTAGGATAGTCACATTATTACGAAGATCCTTCTTCGTGGTTTAAGCCTATAAAATAAAATGTTTCCTTCAATTGGTAAAGAGATGTATTGGAATCAGTTCAGAAGGATAATATCCTAAAATACTTCCAGGAATAACTTCATCCTGGAGTTCATCCATTCACCTTTTTTCTCGAGAACACAATAATTGGTTGTACAAAGTTAATCTGTTTCTGTAAGGCTGACATACAGGTCACAATGGTTACAAAGTGATCATGTTTTGAAACTAGCTTATGGACTTCACATATATTTTTTTCAGGGAAACAACTTTCATATTCTTGTGTGACACACTGATCACTCTAATCTCATCCAAACTAAAATATCACTTTGAAAGAAATCTTATTTTTTATGATTCAAGTTTTTTTAAAAAAATTCTTTTACGTTTTCAGGCATGATGATGACATTGGTTGAGATTTCCTCAGATGGAAAATGGGATGGTGATAATTTGTTTTTTGCATTCAGAGGTGGCTTAAATTAATTTTAATAAATAAAAATGATATTCTTTTTCATGTTTTTTTTTGTTCTTTGCCAGATAAATTTTATTTATTTTACAGTTAATTGATATTCTACATAAGGTGAGAAGATAAGCCATAGTCTAGTCCTTGTAGTACATCCTATAATTTTTGAAATTGATATTTCGATATTGAAAATAATGTTCAATATGCATCGACGATTTTGATGCTTTTCATAGTGCCATTTGTTTTTTGATTATTATTAGTTCATTAACTGTTTCATTTTACTCTTTACCCATGTCTCTACATGTGACATCTGAAAGAAAAAATAAAACCTATTTCGAAAGTGTTCGCTATAGCGCTTAAGGAAATAAAGGGAATACTCAAGTGGACGATATTCTACCTCTCTAGCATGGCGACTCCACGTTCAGAATCGGATCGCAAATTAAAAAACAAATTTCACCAAAATATAGTCTATTACAGACATTATCACTGCTTCGGATGATATAACTTTATCATTTAAACCTTACCGATTATACTAAAAAGTAATTAAAGAAGATAATTAACTTACCGTGCCCAAACGCAAGAGGTCGAATTTAAAATATAACACAGTTGCACCTGACTTCTACAATTAATTGCTGATGGGATGAGGTTCGTAATTCTAGTCATAATTATCAAGCATCAGGAACAATCAAGAAGTAACGGTTATAAGGGATATTCGATGAATTTCTTTTTTACATAATTAAAAGTCTATTACTGTTGTAATTACGATTATTTCAAAATATTGCATATTTTACATGCTTTTAATAATAAATTATATTACATCTGAATAAATTATTAACCACAATATTAATGATTTGTTCTGAAATTTTATACCATAATAATAAAGCAGGGATTTCTATACCTATTTTTCTTCTTCTCTAATATCTTTGAAGAATAATTTAGCACAACAGTCACACAAAACATTAATTTGAAAAAACATTGAATCAGGAAAGCCCAACTGTTTCAACATTCCCATAGCAAGCCCTTCATTTGAATTATTCATTGATTCTTCCATATATAAATTATAAATTTATTATCTTTCCTTTTGATTTTTAATATCTTTGCAAAAGCCTTAAAACTTCTCTTCATGATCTATCACTTTCAATTATAATCTTTCCTATAAGTCAATTGAAATATCTTTAGAATAAATATCAATGCAAAAGGTATCTCAGACAATGAATGATTCGTGTCTTCAAGAAAAGTTTCGGCTATTCATATACAAGGCTTTATTCAATTGCCAAAATATTCGTTTTCTTATATTTAGAGAAGATAATCTAACTTTAAAACATAATTCTAAATGTAATAGGACATTCATGTAAATGATTCATTCTTTTTATCACCAAAATATTACTCTTATCATCCATTCTCTTATATCATACAAATAACGCAGCAATTTCATCTTTCGTCTTCCTTCTTCCATTTACAATCCTTACCGTAAATGAATCGGAATGTCTCTGGAGCAGACATCAATGCAATACGCACCTCGAGCAATCATTCGTGTCTATCAGAAAAGTCCAATTGTTTCTGTGCATGCCTTTTTCCTCTTCCATTGCACTAATCCCATTCAATCTCCTCGGTGACGATTTGATTACACTGCTGACGATTAAGAGTCCAACACGGCTAGTTGATAGGGAAAGAAAAGCTCCTCCCTACATCTCGCCTCAAGAAGTACTTTTACGAACAAATGTAGCAATTATTCTGTCGAAGGGATGCAATATATTGACATGCAATGATTTAGCAATAGTAAGTTTTGATGAAATAATTAGCATGTAAGGAACTAATAGTTCGCCGATAACAATTAAAGGATGTAGTGATGTCATTTGTTAAGTTCAAATGATGATCATGAATTGTAGACGGATTATTATCATTTTTATAATTAGTTCTAAACAGCTAAGAATGATTTTTATTAGAATCGAAAGCATATTGATGTTTTGAAAGATATCAATGTATATGAACGATTTTAATTTGATTTGATTTCAATGTCTATGCGTTTTTAGCCAATTTGTAGATAAATTTGGCTTTTTAAACTACAGTGAAAAAAAGAATAAGCAATTTCGTAGTTGATTGTAGGACTGTAGTTTAAAGTGGAAAACCATTTGAGAAATTTATTTTAAAGCATATACTGTGAATATTTTATGTATTGAATAGCTCTAAGTAGACGTTTACATTACACGCTGCTTACATAACATCTATGTTGATTAAAATCTTTCCAAAAGAAGCTATCTTTTTTCCTTTAAATAAAAAAGTAAAAAACTTTATTTTTTGCAAACTTTTGTTGCATTTATATTCTAGTAACTAAGTTCTTTCGGTTGTTAAAAACAAATATAAGAAAAACTGCTATTTTTGCATAAACTTTCCTTTCATGCTGATAATAGCTATATTTTAGAAAAATTCCTCTAAAATGTCAACTGAATTAATTAAGAAAACCAAATTCTGTATCCAACACACACCCTTCAGAAAGATAAACTCCTCGAGAACTGTCTCTACATTTGATAATGGACTATTTTTATACATAAGTTCTATTAAAATGCAACTGAATAAATTTTCAGAGCAAGTAAATTTCATAAAATGAGTTTATTTTTTGAAATTCTTGTATTTTTCAATTGAATATAAATTTTCATTATTATCTCTTAAAAGATTGAGAATTCCTTTAAGATGCCAAAGCAAAAAATATTTTTTAAGCTTTCCCATGCGCTTTTCATAACAATTTTAGTTATTAAGAAACACGCTGATAGAAATATATATATATTTTTTTACTATGAGCATGTATAAACGCTTGAAATATTTCTTCACAAAATACAACAGTATTTTGGAAACATGCGGATTAGACATTGGAAACTTCAGCATAAATCTTAATGTGTATTTGCTTGGAATTCAAATAATTTCAATTGAAAACAGAAACCCAGAATTTATATCTAGAGAATAAAGAAACTCGAGTGACTTATATATAGACTTTATATAATTATAGTGATTTTGTAAGATGAAGGAAATCAAAGGTTAATTTCTTTGAAATAAATCATTTGTTAATTTTACTCGAATTTCGATAGCCAAATATATATAACTAAAACTTAATAACTTTTCTTGGAAATTTCCTTCATATTATCGCATTTGGAATTTTTCTGCACCTTCAAATGTGATAAATATTTTTTTTTCTTATGGGTTTATTCATAAAGTACTATTTCAATGTTTTTGTCAGTTTTGCATTTCTAATTTTGCAAATTATCACTTATCGTACCAACCAAAAAGACGAAAATGATATTCCGAAAATTAATTTCACTTATTATGATTCGGAATTCTAATTTTATATATTTTAAAATCTTTTTTAGAGTTTATAGATTCGATAAGATTTTGGTTCATTAAGTTTACTAGTTGATTAAACGTTTTATATGACATAAACTAAAATTTTTAAAAAATTTTCTCATTGATTCTAGCCATTAAGACAACGAAACCTTTTCATTAAAAATCGATAAAAGAAGAAACAACCATTTTAAAATAGTCATTCTTGTTGAATAAGGACATTTGAAAGTTAAATATTTATAGACATGGAACTTAAGAAAAATTTTGTAGGTTACAACGAATAAAATGACAATTAAACCAATAAAATTAACAAACATTCTTTCAATAATATGGAAATAATAATAAAAAAAATGTTAGATTTCAATTATTTTTTATGAATATCAACTGTATGTGATACATTTTTAATAAAATCAATTCAAGAAATTATTGCTGCACTCTGATGCGAGTAATTATTTCTGCTGAAATATGAAAAATCGATTCCGAAATAAAATTGGTATGGGACATTTTGAAATTCTTAACCATTGCATGATGAAATTTACGCTGCTTAAATTGGGTACAATGACAGTTTTCTGCATAGGCATTAAAGGATGTCGCCTCGCGCTGGAAGACCCTGCGCAGACTAAAAGTCTATTCAAAATATGTCTCAGTGTTAACCCGATATCGAATCGCATCTTTGTTCCAGCGGTAATACAATCCTCACAAATCACTCCTTCTTTTTCAATAAAAAAAAGCAAACGAGCGAAAACAACCAAATGTAATATTGGGAGAAATAAGTAACTTAACTTATTAACTACTCTAATTGTCACATAGAAAACTGTGCGCGTTTTCTGCAGAACGAGATAAGCAAAAGCCCATAACATTCCTATGGCAACATATATATTGTACATAGGGCATAATGAGCTGCTGAGTGCTTTCAAAGATATAGTACTTAAGGAGTGATTTTCTTTCATGGAAAGTTTTTGTTATGTTGTTTTCCATATGAGATGATTAAAGGAAATATGTATGACCTATCCAAACTGGACGTGGTTAAACGGGTATAATACTACTAAGGCATTTGTGTCTATGTTCATTTTCCAGAGACGTGTAATGACAAAAAAAAAATCCTTTTCGTAATGCTTCTAGTCTGAACCTTTTGAAATCTCATTGGTGGATTGTTTACCATATTAAGCATGACGTGGCATAAGAAACAAGTCTCATCGTCATATAAAGGAATACCATTACACCACCTAAATTTTAAGAAAGCTGCTAAACAGAAAGACATAGCTTTTGTACATTTACGAAAACGAATTTTGAATAATACGGACGAATTCGGAGGGAACTTTATGTAGTCTTCTTAAATAGAAGTGTAAAAGATTAGCACGCATCTACCAAATGCAAAGGTAATACCACCACTAAAACAATTGAATACACGCATATATATATTTTAATAAACTGAAAGGTTAAATGTGTAATCCCATATATTTTTCAGGATAATTACCATTCGCATGCAATATAAAAGTAGCAACAGTTGTTCCATAAATCCGTCATTAAATGTTAAATTAATTGATCTGAGTTGGTAAGATTAATACTTTAATAATGCATAAAATTTCGGAGAAAATTTCTTCATTTATTTAAATATTAAGGAAATTTCGTTAAATTTATGGATATTTTCAAGAAATTTTTCTCGAGATTGGACACAACATGTTATCACTATTAATCATGAAGCGGAGCTTACATAGAGATAATTTTAATTATTGGTTAAGGAAAAATACAATTGAAAACGAATCT
Organism: Argiope aurantia; assembly: GCA_026543865.1. NCBI lineage: Eukaryota > Metazoa > Arthropoda > Arachnida > Araneae > Araneidae > Argiope > Argiope aurantia. Next base: position 1,473,172 of record JAPMOR010073066.1, read on the forward strand.
TAGATGATACACATGCATTTAAAATTAAAAACACACATATGGTACACACATAAATTGCATTTTTGTCATCAGTCCAGTTTTTATAGAAGAGGTTTTGAAATAAATTAGGGTTTTGGGTTTCATTTTGTCAAAATCAGCCACTGATTGGTCATAGTTATACAGTAACGAATCAACTCTAAAATAGCATTTTTAAATGTTGTCATTTTTTCAATGCAACATATAAAAAACTCGAATGTTATATTTTCCATACATGAGAATTCTGGCATTCATAGTTGTCACTTGAAGAAGTGACACTGTCAGAAGGCAAACAGGGCACATTTATATTAATTTTTCAATAATTCCTCCGAGATCTTTTAAATATTAGTTGGTTTCTAACTGAATATCTAATTCTACTTGTAAATGAGATTTTTAGCCTTTATGAAAGCAAACGTAAATTTATAACTATGTATTTAACATATTTCTACATTTATTTGTAGAGCATCTAATATTAGATTCTCAAAGATATTTGGATGTAATGAACCTCTGAAAAAAGTGTGTCAAAAGTAGAGAAGAAAAACAAGTAATCGAAGCATTTTCTGTACAATACTTTAAAATATTTTCAATTTAAGTGTTCTTATTTTTTAGCAGTTATATTCATTATAATCAAGCGGTAATTATTTATTTTGCAAAATTTATTTGCTACAACTTTTCTGCAAAGAAACGTAAAAAGTAGGAGCATTGTTTTTCATTCTAATTTATTAAACCTCGAATTCCTTTCCTCCTACCACTTTGAGAGGTAATTAGGGAGATGATACTAAAGGGGGAAGAGATCGCACGAAACGACAAAAACCCAATATTTCTTTCTTGTTTAGAAGAGCAAAACGAGGCAGCTATTTTTACCCGCCAAATAAATGCACTGAACCGGAAGGCATCGGCTCACATTACACGACCCGAGACACATTTCTGGGGTGGGTGAGCCCAGCCCATTATCGGTATGCGCATCGTTTTCAAGTGAGTATAATCGAGTAATTGTTACCCGATGGGGGAAATGTAATTTGCATGTTCAGAAAAGAAATCTTCATCAAATTTTGATCGCCGAGAGATACGGTTCCACGGCGCAAAATGGTTTTATTAAAGCATTTCTCCTCCTTCGCCTTCACTTCATTTTAAATAAACGTTTCTCTGCCACAATATCACCAGTAAGTAAAATAAATCATAAACAAAAGTGGATAAATGAATAAAGTCGTGAGAGAGATGGTAGCACACAAAAACGGAGCACTCATTCACCCACTACTGAAAGAGTCTAAAATGCAGTGCTTTTTGTAAATAATGAAAAAAATGCTGTAGTGCTGCTTACCTTTTTTTCCTCGTCCTTCTCTTTTTGCTTTCATTTCCGTTTTTGTGGGCTTTTTTTTTCCACTCTTCTCTTACTGTCTTCCGCCTGCTAGTCGTGTTGCTGATGTTGAAAAAGGGGAATTAAAAGTAGGGAGGGGGACTAAAGAGCGCTCACTTCAGCCGCAAAAAATCCCCCTCGGGGGTCAAAGAGAAGTTCTAGAGTAATGCTGCCAGCTTTCTTGTCATTTTTCTCCACCCCTCCCCCTCCTGACTTCTGTTTGCTTTTCACCACCTATCCCTCCAGATTCTTATAATCCGAATTTTTTTCTCCCCCTTTTTCTTTACCATTTACACAATCACTCTTTTTTATTAAGAATTTTGAAAGAGAGGAACTTCTAAAAAGTTTAAAAAGAAATTTAACATCCGACTTTCCGGCCGTTTTCTTCCCTCTGCGTCATTACTAATACTGCTTCCAAGTGAAAAATAAATATGCTCTTCACACGCCTTTCAAATACAGGCAACGCCGTCGTAAGTACTTCCAAACAAAAGCCGCAAGGGGATGTTTGTAACTGAAAAAGAACTTCATTAGTGCCAGTTGTCTGAAACTGTTTCAAAGTCAATAAAACAGATTAGGACGGTTAATTTTAGCACAATATTTGTTAAACACTTATTTTCTAATTGAGTCTAATGTATAATTTATTTTCGAGAAACTTGAAATTGAAGAAATATCTTAATCCAGATACATCTAAATGCATGCTAGCGGATATGTGTTTAAAGTTATTCTTATCAAATAGCACTAGCTACCTATTTATATCGAATTAATTATTATTTACCTAGTTAATTAATGATTAATAATAATTAATTGGATATAAGTTAAGCTAATTAAGTCTAAATAATTGGATAATTTAGCTCCTTAAGTCCAATTAACTTAAGTAATAGTATAAAATGATTTATAATCTCCTTGGTATAGAAAAGATTGCAACAACAGGCAAAGGCACATGTAATGTGGTTACACATTTACACATTTAGTGTAAATGATTAGTGTAAAATGATTGTGTTATTTGATATTTAAAGAGCAAGTCAATTCTCTTTTTGAATTTATGACAAGTAATTGTATTTTTTAGACAATTTTTATTTATTTCTTATCTGTCTCTGCTGTAAACCAGTTGTATATGCAGGAATAGCTGCCGATGAAATTCTATTGCAATGAGTTGTTTGGTTGCTGCCAAATGTATCATTTTGCTCATATGATTTTGTTTAGAACTACTAAATATATTCATAATACATTCTGTATTGAAACTCTGAAACGAGAGTTTTATCTAAAACATTTATATTAAAAATGAATTTTTTATACATTTTTAGTAATTTGGTTACTGTTTATTATGCGTAATAACTATCAGAAAACTATTAACTCCCTTTGATCAATTCTTCAACCTAAAAGGATTTCTTCTTTCTATATAAAACATTTTGATTCATGAATTATATTCAATGTTTACGAAATAAAAGCAAATTATTTGGAATGAAACAAATTATATATATGCAAAAACTATTAAATTTTACCAACTGAATTATTTATTCGCCGTATAAATTAGTAAGTTCTCGCATCCCTTCAAAGTATAGAAATGGTGGTATCGGCCGGTTACTGGGATCATTTCTAATGCCAGCTCGCACCTCGGCCTGAGGACTCGTCGTATATGCTGCTCATAATTGTAGTATAAGCCATATATATCATGATCTCTCGTGTGTGCCATTACGAGGAAGGGATCTATTAAACTTCAGCAACAGAGCCTAGAATTACTGTTAGTGGTGGGAGATTCTTACAATTAGATAATGTGGGAGTCATTTTTTATGGTTACTCTAAGCAAGAAAATGAATCAGAAGAAAAATAAAACTGAGTATTTTTAATAATTAATGAAGTTTGCGAGATTTATTTCAACTTCCATTGTTAAATATAAATTAAAAAATCAGATATAGCGTTTTCAGTTGAATCATATCCCTATAATACATTTGCCCATACCTAGCAATAGCATTGAATTATCATAGCTGTAAGCTTTTAAGCTAGAAATAATTCTTAATTTTTACTATTTATTACGAGAAAAATGTTGCGGATTGAATAAATATTTCAAACAATCATTGGATTCGTAGATGAACCAAAGTGACAAAGCATTCCTTGAACAAAATTTGAAATTCAGTTTGATAATAGAGTAAAATGAGCGTTTAATTTATTTTCGAGCTATAATGCTAAGAAATAACTAAGTGAATTTCGTAGAATACACTTATAAGGTACAATTCATTTTAATTCGCTTTCAAAACTCTTATTAATTCATTTCTTAATAAATACATGAGATTAATGGAATCAAAGTGTCTAACTTATTCGTAAATCAAAACAAATAAAGTTTAAATATTTTAATTCAATTCTAATAATGTATTTGGCATATTTAACACGAAACAGCGAACAATTTTTGATTTCGGCTCTTGTTTTTTTAATGAACAGCATAGAAAATTCAAATTATTTCTTGTGATTAATGATATGAACGGTATCTATTTTAGCTTTTAATTAAAAAAAATTTTTCAATGTATTGGATATTTACAATATTTTTGATTAGATAGATGCAAATTCTGTAATAATTATTGATCCCATTCATTTATTTAATGATGTTTTGGAAACCAATCATTTACTATTTTATTACAAATTTTTTAAAAAAAAAGAGTTTTATCTAACATGGTTTCATTTATTACTGTTCGTCACATTTTTATTTGGAAATTAGGAAAATTCGCAGGATTGAAATGTTTCAAAGATTTTTTTTTAACTATTTGGATATTTTTTATGAAAAAAAGCCTCAAAGTCCAGATGATTTTTTCTTCTTTCCTTACAATCGGATTGTCAGAATTTTACACAAAAATTCGCAACATCAAGATCCTTCTGGGAAAAAATGTAATATTTCTATATAGAACTGAAATATCCCAGTTAGAAATCTAATCTTCTATAACTAGAACAATATCCTCAATTCTTAACTATAAACTGATTTCTGCGTCCTTACGGAGAAGTTAAGAGATTTCTAATTCTCCTTCGAAATTTCCTTCAAGAAAACTATAGTTCGCAATCTAAGTAATAGTAATTGCTCTCGACTTTCGAAACATTTCGTCTCTATATAAAGGGAGGTAATTGCAATAATTGCATTTTGCATTAATCCGTAGATGGACGAAATGGAGTAAAATGCATTATCTTACAGATAAAGGCAGTTGTTTCATCTATCTTAGATGCCTTTAAATGCCCATTAAACTTAGAGAAAACGATATATAACGGAAAAAGTGTTTATATTCAAAGGTATTATTGTTATATTTCTTTTAAATCATTATTAAATCAATTCTTTTGCCTAATCCTTCAAATATTTTGTTTTTGGTTCTATCATATTCATTTCAAGATCTCTGTCGAAATAATTGAATTGCTGATCTTGCACAAATTTGGGTATCATATTTGATGCATTTAATATTTAAATTCTGTAGCTCATAATTTTTTAGTTGTTTCTTAACATAAAAAGTGATTAAGATGTTATTAATAAAATTATACTGAGTTGCAACAGCTTATTTTTATGCAATGTAGCATTGTGGCTAGCTGTCCCATGTTATGCAAATTGTATTTAAAAATGCAGTTCAATTAAACATTTCCTCTCAGTTCGAAAAATGAAAGAAAGAAAGAAAAATAGAAACTCATGATATTGCACTAAAAATCTTTCAGCAAATTATTTCAAATTCCCTTAAATTAATGGGTTTGTATACTTATCCAGTGAACATTCTTAGATACATTTACCCTTAACGCTCAATGGTAAATGTGCTTATCACTTTTCATTTATCCTGAATGACCGTTGGTAAGTATATTTACTACCTCTTATTTCATAAATTAATTGGTAAACCAGTAAAATTTTGATTTTTTCCCATTTACAAAATCACTTTCCCTTAATACATTCGAAAAAGAGATAAAGGATTAATACCCAAAAAACATTTTTATATTCCTAACAAAAAATATTCAATATCTAGAATATTCAATATCTAGTACTCAATATCTAGAAAAGTAAAATACTAAAAGTTTAAAATAAATACCTTATCCCGAATTAAATAGATTGTTATGCCATAACATTCTAAAAAGCAATCTCTGTGCATCTAAAAAATTTTTAAAATATCCAAAAAATGGTTGTAAAAGTAAACTTGGTATTTACTTCTATCTAGATGTTCTCGTCAGAAAACTATTTGTAGAAAATCAAACATTGCCACCATCCCTTCCCTAATATAACGATTTACCTAGTTCTCGTTTGGTTGTGCTTTGCAAATTGAATTTCACACTTGTTGACGTATTCAATTTAACCGGATAAAAACTCTAGGAAGACACTAAAAAAATAACGCTTCTTTTTAAACAACCAGAAATTAAATTTTCTCGAAAAGACCAAAAGATATTTAATACTGCAGGATGTGTACCAGGAAAGAATAATCATGTGTGCATACGTTTAAAAAAACACTCGGTTTGGAAAGGAATTTTATTTTTTAAATTTGTGTTTCTTTATAGGAAACAGTTCTTACGCAAAGACAAATAAAAAGGATTTTATATATTCCCTCAGTTGTTTCGCTGAATTCAAATAGAACAGATAAAGTAATTTCTTACAGTGTTTTTTTTCCAATTAAAATAATAAACCAGGAAAATAGTTTCCTTAATCTCCTTATCAAGAATTAAAACATGCAACTCATTCCAATTTTGAATTTTTCTGATATCTTTATAATTACTACGATGAAATATTCATTTTTTTTCCTATTTTTTCGAACAGCTGTTTGTTTTTCTGATATATTCTTTAAAAAAATCTAAACCTTGTCTTAAATTTTTTTAGATATTTTTTTTTCTCTAAAGAAGATTTCTACATTACACTTCTTTAAAGATTCCATATGATGCTTTTTATGTGGAAGAATAGATAAAAGAAGCGGATTTTGTAAATTGAATGCTTTTTGAGATCAAGCGAACTCTTATCCTTCAATTATTTTTTCTATTATAAGTTTGTTATATCATTGGGAAAACGAAATTCAAAATAAAATTCATTTCCTATATATTTAAAATTGCAAAGAAAAAATATCTTTTACATTCAGCATTCATAAATGTATTAAGAGTTCTAAGAAATCAGCTTTCAGAAATATTGAAGCATTCATTTATTAAAATTACATTTAAATAAATTATTGAAAAACAAAGTGTATCCTTCATACAAAGTTTTTATATTTATTCTTTGTTTTTTGTTCTTTTAGTGGCCCATAAAAAATAAATTTGCTCTAGAATTGCAAAAATTGTATATTTGACTTTCATTTTCCAAGTACTTTTATTCATATTATTTTGCGTACTTCTTTTGAATTAAATATTATAATCTACATTAGAAATAAACATTTACCTTAAACTGCATAAAATGAGAAAAAGGAATAAAAAAGAAGGAAAATGATGAATTCATAGTAATGTAGAATATTTTTCCACATTACAATGAAAAAAATAACTAAGCATAATTTAATAAATGGGTTTATACATATATTAATGATTTACTTTTGTCAAATGCAGATAATTCTAATACTATAATTAATTGTTATCCAAAGGAATGCAATTTAACTGAAAATAACGAAAATCAATGGATAGCTACTTATTTGGATTTAAAAATAGAAATTTGTTATTGAAAAACGTTGGTATGCATTTACGATAAATGGAATGCATTTGACAAAGTAATTAAAGTGTGTAATTACCTTTCTGCTTTAAACCCTAAAATTTCGACAAATTTGATTTTCTCACAGTTTAACTGGAATAAATAATTTGCACCAACTAAACTTCTCGTATTAAGGCAACAAACAATCTTACTTTTTAATGATATTCTTAAAAACTACTGCAATATAGAAGTTTTAATAACGGAAGGTTTATCTATATTCTAGTATTTTCATCACTGTCTGTACCCTTTTTAGTTTATTTCTTTGGATTTTATTTCATATTAATAGATGGCGCTGTGATAGTTGAATTTAATTCGTATGATGGCGAAGAACCTTTACCAAGGGTTTTCAAACTTAAGTGCAGGGAATTTCAAATTTGATGGTTGTATTTGTACAAATCCTATTGCATTTGTGGTGAAAAGCTTATAAACCTGTTAACAACTGCGAAACACAGGCAGGGTTTTCAAACTTAAGTGCGGGGAATTTCAAATTTGATGGTTGTATTTGTACAAAACCTATTGCATTTGTGGTGAAAAGCTTATAAACCTGTTAACAACTGCGAAACACAGGCAGTTGCTTTTGTCTTGAGGTTTTGTTATTCGGCTGCCCTCGGATCCCAGGTTCTATTCTCGAGCGTCACAATCCGATACACATTTAACTGTTTTGTTTTGCTTTCATTTATACTTGATTTTCAAGCTTATTGATATTTATTGGTTTGATGCTTATCAATTGTCGATTTGTCTGACAGTTTTTTGCTGTGGTTGTATTCAGTTTTGTATGCTTAGATTTGAATTTGAATTTTTAAAATAATTTGTTTACTAAAGTAGTATTTTTTTTTAAAGTCGTTGTTTCATACTTACTAATTCTTGACTTCTAAAAACCTCGAATTTTTGGGTTAGGATGGATCAATATTTAGATGAAAGTCAGATCCCTCGTAGAGAAAAAAACAAAAAACAAAAAAAAACCCTGATTTGAACCCCTTCTCGAAGGTGATCCTTGATAAAGTCTTCAGCTAGATTCATCATTTCCCATTTTTATTATTCTTTCTTCCTTTTATTTTATGCAATTTAAACTTAATGTTTATTTCTAATGAACTAATTTCATTTGTATTTTAGTACAGCAGCATTGGAGAGCTCTAAATACAATATATCTAACTCTTAAAGTTTTTGATTCAGAAAATATTTTCTTTATAAGTTAGTTTCACGAAAACAATTGCCTTTGCAATTTCTATTTTCGTATTATAACCCAATCGATATTCAAATTATTTGAAATATATTTTCACGGTAATTATTCAATGAAATTTTAGACATTTAGGTAACATATTACCATCTGCGAAAAAATTCCTTTTGAATAAGAAATCGCATACTTATTGGGTACTAAATTATTATAACAATCTGAAATACTACTATGACGTTACTGCACTCTGAATTTTCCGCCATTTAGGTAACTTATTACCATAAGTGAAAAAAAAGGAGTTGTTATATTATCTCACACTGAGAAAGAGAAAAAAATAGGACTCCTTTCTTTAAATACTTTGATCCTATGCAAAATATACCTTACAAGAACACTAATCCAAGAAATTTAACTCACGGTAAATGAATATTGCAAGCATACTGCATTTATTTCAGAAAATACCCTTCTCAGATCTTCATATATTTATCACTGTAATATTTTTCAGAATCTTTGATAAATTTCTGATAAAGGTATCGTGTTGAAAAAAAAAATCCATATGGTCGAGAAGATTGTGTTTTCCTCTAAAACAAGCTTTTTCATTAACAATCGTTTTTTCCTTACTCAAAACTATATTCATCGTATCATCAAACAGTAAAAATAATACTTTAGCATAATTTCAAATTTTCAGACAAAAGTTTATTTTTTTTCTAAAAAACATCGGTAAATTATGACAGTATCATTACATTTAACGAGAGGTCATGTATTGAAAAAATCATCACATTTCTGTGAATAGTTTTGTTTCATTTTTATATTTAGACCTGTTAATTCCAACTTTCTCAGAATGAAATG